>ML396163.1:0-48833 GCA_005239525.1 Nicotiana knightiana | reverse complement strand
GGGGCTTGGCGGCCGTCGTAATAGATTTCATGTGGCAGCATTCGAGTGTTATGGCATGTCAGGTGTAGGCGGATCCCGGAAGGGTTATGGTGGTATAGACTACTACTTAAGGATTTGCATGTTGGGTGATTGTGGGCATGTTGGGTGATTGTGGGAATTCACTCGTGTGTTGAGATGGTACTCTTGAATTGAGTTAAGTAAAAGGTTTCTGTATGATGAAGTGTTCACCCTATTGGTGGTTTAGAAGTTATGATGGAATTCTTGCGCTATCTCATATTGGCATGTTAGGTGCGGTAAGCATTATGTAACTGGGAGTAAGAATCGAGATTCCGGTTCGGTGTTAACAAGGATATCATGAGCTCGGATGAGCAAGAAAAGTGATTTGAAAGTTTAGAGTAAGTTGGTGTTATCTTCAGTGTCACCTGAGATCGATATTCGGTGAAAGAGGCTTTGTACCCTGGTCATTGGTTCTTGATGTGTTTTACAGTATTAGTGTGGTCGGTGATGCGGATGTGCAGACTTATTACCTGGTGTGGAAGGTCGTGGGAGCGTAGCCACGAGAAGATTGTACAAGTGTGACAAGTCACTTAATGGATTGAAGATTTGGACTGAGTATAAAGAAGTGCAATATTGCTTATTTGAGAATTTATGCCTGGAAGGCGTTCAGTTCATTTGGTTGTGGATTGTGGGGTGTTTTTCCCGGCTATGATGGTTGTTCTCGTGTATTATGAGAGAAAGTGGGTTAATATGGACCCAGGAAAAGTTATTAGCTTAGTTTGGTGCGAGCAAGGTAGACTCGATGTTTGTGGATGTATTTAAATATGATTATGGGCTCCGTATGAACCAGGCATGTTCATTTCAGTGGAGCGCTTTTCATGGAAAGATATTAGAACAACAGATGTTGTTCCGTATTCGTCAAATTCATGTGATAATATGATTGTGCCGTGTGAGTTGTGAAATGACTTGATAATTTATTGTGTGTTGAGATCTCCGCGTAGTGATGATGTTATGTGAGCAGGACGGCTCAAGAGATCCAGAGTACATATATATCGCACCTCAGTTGTGCTTGAGTTTTGTATCATATGGATTTATCTGTCTCCCCAAGATGGTATTATGCACTTAGCGTGCTTGTGACTGATATTCAGTAATTCGTAATAGTGAGCGATTCAGCTCCGTGTATCTTCTTATGTAAATTTTATGTGTGGATCGGGTGGCACGTCGCCACGGGTATGTTATTTGGATCGGGTTGCACGCCGTAGCAGTGTGATGATGAGTAAGGTTACTATATTTATTTTTCTTATGTTTCACTTCCTATTTTCTGAGGAAAGTTCATATTAGTTGCGTGATTTGAATAGTCCCTTCCTGAGTCATTTCTTATTTATCATGTTCGAGTTATGGACTATTGGCGCGATGTGGTATCATGTAAGGTTGTTGGTCATGTTTGGGGTGATTTGTTGTCTGAACAATTCATACTAGGTGAGACGAGGTTATTGGATCAGGGATCAGCGCGATAAGATTATACTGAATATATTAAAGGACAAATACCATTATTTGATTCGTAATGAGGTGATGATTCTAGTCAAGAGGAGATATTCAATGATTTGTTAACTCGGTAGTTGATTATGAATTTCTACACATCTCCTCCGTTGGGGTGGTATCATTAGCATTATAGCAGGATGTGTGTATATTTGTTATGAGGTGCATCGGGAGCATCAGATCCGTGAAATTTTGGCTATTAAGGTTCAAGAAACGTCATTGTGGTTAGATGATGAATTTTGCGGTGCATGGTGCTAATTCAACAAAGGTATGCAGTCATGTTCTGGTATATCGTGTGGTAGTTGATACTGTGTTTATATATTGGAACTAGGCCTGGCAGAGAAATTTCAGGTATTGGAACTGGATTCTGAGCTTATTATATGGATAAAAGAGAAAATCTTCAAATTTGATCAAGCTGATATACTCAACTGGGTTTTGGTAGCACGGGCAGGTGCTCGAAATGTTAAACAGTGACTTCAAGTAACTTCAGAGCAGTTCTTAGCACGTTCGAGGATGAACGTCTGTTTAAGTGGGGGAAAATGTAACGACCCGATCGATTGTTTTGAGCTCTAGCGTGTCGTTCAGAAGTTTGAAGTCGTGAGTAGCTCCATTTCAGGTATTATGACTTGTAGGTGTGGTCGGAATTGAATTTTGGAAAGCTTAGAGTTGATTTGGAAAGAAAATTCTCGTTTTAGAAGACTTAAGTTGGAGAAATTGACTAAGATTGGAATTTAGAGTAAACGACCTCCGAATCAGGATTTGAAGGTTCCTGCAGGTTCGTATGATGATTTCGGACTTGGGCGTATGTCCGGATCGGGTTTTGGATAACCCGGGAGCGTTTCGGCGTATATTATGGAAGATAGCATTTTAGAAGAATTTCATAAATTTGAGTTGTAAGACATTTCAGTGTTATTGATGTTCGTTTAGGATTCCGAGCCTAGGAATAGCTCTGTATGGTGATTCTGGAGTTGGGAGCGCGATCGAAAGTGAATTTGGATGTCCGTAGGTCATTTTGAAGTCATTTGGATAAAGATAGAAATTTAACGATTTTTGAGAAATCCGACCGGAAGTGGAAATTTTTATATCAGGGTCGGAATGTGATTCCAGAAGTTGGATCAGGTCCGCAATGTCAAATATGACTTGCGTGCAAAATTTGAGGTCAATCAAATGTGATTTGATAGGTTTCGGCATCCAATGTGGAGGTTTGAAATTTCAAAGTTCATAAAGTTTGAGTTTGAGTGCGATTCAAGATTTCGGCAATGTTTGATGTGATTTGAGGCCTCGAGCAAGTCTGTGGGGTGTTATGGGACTGAGTCCTGGGATTGGACGGGGTCCCGGGGCCTCGGGTGTGTTTCGGGGTGAATTCAGACCATTTTTCTCTGTTTTGCTGTTGCTGTCTTCTGGTGTATCTGGTGTGCTATGCGATCGCGGTCCCTTGTGTGCGATCGCAATGAAGGAAATTTGAGAGCTGGATTCTTGGTCATGCGATCGCATAAGGATGAGTGCAATCGCGGAGAAGAGATTCAAGGGATCTGGAGTTTTGCCTATGCGATAACAGGGTTGGAGTTGCGATCGCACATTGTGCGTTTGGAGGATGTGAGGCGTTTGGCCTGTGCGAACGCGGGAGCTTGCATGCGAACGCACAGGAGGAATTAGGGAGGCAGCATAAAAGGCCTATGCGACCGCGGAGCATGTTGTGCGATCGCATAGGAGGGTCGCCTGGGCAATGTTATGTTTTAAACGGGAAAATTTCATTTCTTCTCCAAATTTCACTTGGTGTGGGCGTTTCTGAGGAGCTTCAAGAGGGGATTTTTGTCAAGGATCACAAGGTAAGTAATTACGTCATGTTTCTAAGTTAAATACAAGGTTATTATATGGAATTATACATGAAAATTGTGGAAATTTTTTGAAAATATTGAAGAAAACCTAGAAATGGTATTTTGGATTTCTACCACGAATTTGAGCATGGAATTTAGAGTAAATTGCATATTTGAACTAGTAAAGCTATGGGTAGAATATATCTTCGAGAAATTTCGGATTCCGGGCACATGGGCTCGAGGGCATTTTGGTCAATTCACCGAGCAGGGTTGGGAAAGTACATAATTTGAATTTGTTACGAGTATTAGAATGAATTTTCATTACTTTGCTCGTTATTTGGTAGTTTTGGGGCGTTGTGCATCCATTGGAGTCGTCGGAAGGGCTTGGAAGCCGGTTATGGGACTTCGGAGCGAGGTGAGTCTCCTTTCTAACTTTGTGAGGGGGAAAATTCCCCCTAGGTGAACTAGGTGCAAATCTGCAGCACCTTATTCAAAATTGGACTGCTATTTTTCTGCACTGTTTCTCCATAGTTTCAGCTACATTTTCTGCATCTTTGGCCAGTATTTTGCGTGCAATTTCTGCAATGTTTTGAGCTTGGTTTGACAGAAATTTTGAACCAGTTTTGAGCTGCAAGTTTCCTTCAGTTGCAGCTATATTTTACAGCAGTTCTTTGCAGAGTTTGCTCCAGTTATCTGCTGAAATTGAGCAGTATTTGACAGCATGCCAACACTATTTTGAAGCTGAAATTTCTGCTATGTTTGAGCAGAATTCGACATTGTTTAACACCAAATTACGGTTTGAGAAATACAGTTTGTTGCAGTTGTATATATTCTTAAATATGTCTAACTTCTTAAATATTTTCTTTCTCACATACTGTTATATATTCTTACTAGTTGTTAGGCTAAAGTAATTTAATTTTTTTTGTATATAGGATGAATCAAGCGGCAACTCTTAAGAGAAAAGTTTTGAATCCAAACAAAGCTCAAAGTCCATTAAAGAATATAGGTTTCGATTTCTAATACCGATCAAGTGCTGAACTAGCCAAAAAAATTCAGATTAAGAGAGAAAAGATTGTAAGTGATCCCAATGATAAAGCTACTAAAGAGCAGGCATTACTTGGAGTTAAAAGGAAGAATTTTATGGCTGCAACATGTAACACCCGACCGGTAATTTTATGTTATCGGACCCCGTTCCCCCAAATGGAACTTCCCATAGCGGCTTATTGTGATTTGTGACTTGCGGGGGTGGGTGGTCCAGGATTCGGAAGTGTTTAGAGTGCTATAGGAATATTTGGTTCCTTAAGGTTGGCCTTTAAGGTCAAGTTTGACTTCGGTCAACGTTTTTAGTAAACGACCTCGGAATCGAGTTTCGACAATTCCGGTAGCTTTGTATGATGATTTCGGACTTGGGCGTATGTTCGGAATGGGTTTTGGATGACCCGGGAGTGTTTTGGCGCCCAATATCGAAATTAGAGTTTTCTTACGTTTGAAATTTGGTTGGGAACGTGTTTTTGTGTAATCGAGATCCGAACGGAATTCCGAGATCGGGGATAGTTCCGTTATGTCAGTTATGACTTGCTTGCAAAATTTGGTGTCATTCCGAGTAGAATAGGTCGGTTCGGCGCATTGAAAGCAAATTCTAGAACTTTAAGTTCAAAGTTTGATTCAATTTGGTTTTGGAGTCGAATTCTTAGTTTCGTTGTTTTTTTTCACGTTCCGAAAATTTGAGCGAGTCTGTACCATGAATACAGACCTGCCAGTGCCTTTAGACAGGGTCCCAAGGGGCTCGGGTGAGTTTCAGACCCCTCGGAGTTAAATTTAAAAACCAGATTTTTCACTGACTGGTTTCTTTCAGTGCGATCGCAGGTGCACTGATGTGATCGCATAGAAGGAACTGGGAAGGGTGGTAAATGCCCTGAACGTTCGCAAAATAGGCACCGCGATCGCGATGGGTTGGGCTCCAGACCCAGTGCGATCGCACACCCCATCCGCATTCGCCCAAGAGCCCAGCCTTGGGCCAACCCAGCTATTCCTTACACTGTGCGTTCGCATGTCTCTCTCCGCGTTCGCACAGAAGGCCCATGAGGGCCTGATAACTTAAAGCTCCGCGATCGCACTTCCCAGGCTGCGATCTCATAGAGTAGGCCACTGGGCAGTGTGTTTTTATACACGGGATTTAATTCATTTCCTCATCATCTTCTTCTTCCTTGGGACAATTTTCAGCATTCAAAAGAGGCAAACGACCTAGTTATTGAAGGTAAGTAATTCTACTCTAATATTAGCTTCATGCATGGATTACAAGCTAAATTAACTACCTAAATTAGTGAAAACTAAGGATCTGGGGTAGTAACCTAGGGCTTTTGAAAATGTATAAAATTACCCGTCAATTAGCTATGAACTCGAGTGAAAATCATGTATTAATTATCCTTAGGCTATGGGCAAGTGTTTCCTTCGAGAATTTTTTGAATCAGAGCATGCGGGCCTGGGGTTGGATTTTAGGATTTCTTCAAGAATGATGAATTTGGCTAAGTAGTAGAAGAATTTCATGCTTTGAGTATAAATTGATATATTTGTATAACATTTGGCTAGTTTCGAGTCCGAGGGTGTCGAGTTTGGAGTTTCAGACGCGTTCTTGAACCGGAAAGTAGGTTCAACACGAGGTGAGTCTCCTTTCTGACCCTGTAAGAGGGAACTGTCCCCCTAGGTGATTTAAATGTTATATGTGATAATATTTGGGGGCTACGTACGTACAAAGTGACGAGAGTCCGTACGTAGCAGCTATTACTATCATGTTCAGGTAGTTAGGCCCACAACATGCCTTGTGTTTTACTTGATATGAACTATATGCTTAATAAATTAAATGTTACGTGTTGCTTTCTTTCCTGAGGTTATGGAATTTCAGAAAACTTGTAAGGAATTGTTCACTCAAAGTAATTTTAAAAAGGAATAACGTGTGTGCATGTGACCGCTTCGCAATTTACATTCCGCGAGCGTAGTGTGATTTCCTCACTCTTATGGGAACGGGCCGTACGCCACGGCTGATTTAGAGATGCACTTTTAGTTCGGGTCGTTCGATCCTCGGCAGTGCATAGAGAGGATTGAGAGATGCACTTTTTGTTCGGGCCGTTCGATCCTCGGCAATGCATAGATGTGAGTACTTTATGGAAAGATGAACTTATGGTTTGGGTCGTTCGACCCTCGGCAGTGCATAGAGAGGATGGGAAGATACACTTATTGTTCGGGCCGTTCGACCCTCGGCAGTGCACGTACATGACTATATTATGACTTCGGTCGGTTGTCCTTACCCTGCATGCGCATGATTTATTTGTTACTAAATTCATGGACATTGGTTTGACAGATGTTTGGGGGAAGGTGAAGTGGTAATTGTTTTATTCATTCCCAGTACTTCCTTAGACTTCAGTGCCTCATATATATTTGTTGCTTCACTGCCTTTACATGCCTACTGTTTCTATCATATTCTGTTAAATTATATTGTTGGACCTTAATGAGTGTCATGTCGACCTCTCATCACTACATCTTCGAGGTTAGGCGGGATACTTACTGGGTACATATATATTTATGTACTCATGCTACGCTTCTGTACTTAATTGTACAGGTTCTGTTGGTGCATATGGTTGTCGGACCGGAGCTTGACTTCGACTATAGACGGACCTGACTTCACGGTAAGCTGCTTTTCTCCTGGCGATCTCCGGAAGCATCATGGGGTTTCTTTTGCTTATTTCCCGCCTATTTCCTTCAGACAGTGGGACTGTATATTATATCTTTTGTATATTCTGTTAGTATGCCCGTAGGACTTGTGACACTAGTCCCTGGCACACACGTGATAGTTATTATGGATTCCGGTTTGTATATATATTGTCTCACGCCTCTTCATGATTGCTTTTGATTAAAAACTGGTTAAGTATCCTTGTCGATTCATGTTTTAAGTTTTAAAAACTGAGTATATGTTGAAATGTTTAATCTAATAAGAAAGAACCTTTAGAAAATTTAGTGTTGGCTTGCCTGACCCCGCTGTTGGGCTCCATCACGACCTAAGATAGTATTTTGGGTCGTGACAACATGATATCAGAGCACTAGGTTCACGTGGGTCTCACAAGTCACGGGCAAACCCAGTAGAGTCTTGCGGATTGGTACGGAGACGTCCATACTTATCTTCAGGAGGCTATAGGGTGTTAGGAAACCTCTCTATGTTCTTATTCTATTGTGCAGTCGATGATTTACTAAATCATTCTTCTATTCTTTCACATATGGTGAGTACGCGTGCATATGATGTTCCAGACCCGGGAAGGGTCGCTACTCCCGTTGTCCGAGGCCGCGACAGAGGCCAGGGAAGGGCACCGGCCCGCGGTAGGGGATGAGGGTGTCCCAGAGCTATTCTGGTTCCACCACCAGAGGAACCTATTATAGAGGTGCAGGATGAGGTGCCTCCAGCAGACCCTGCTCCAGTAGACTTCATGACGGCGCTAGGCTTCTAGGCAGTCATGGGCCGTATGATGAGATTTCTGGACACTATGTCCCAGGCTGGTTTATTTCCAGCAGATCCTGCCACTTCTCAGGCGGTAGGGGGAGTCCAGACCCTACTGCCCAGGCTGCAGGCCAGACAACAACATTACATCATACCTCGGGTACACTTCCTGTGGGTGGGGTCCATCCTATTGCAGCATCACCTGAGCCCAGACCAGCTGCGGACGGTGATCCGCAAAAGTTATTGGATAGATGGACCCAATTTCACCCTCCAGTCTTTGGGGGTGAGCGAGGCGAGGATGACCAGGATTTTGTGGATAGGTGCAGGGACATGCTACACAACATGAGGATACTTGAGTCCCACAGAGTGTATTTTACTACCTTTCAGTTGGAGGGCAGAGCTCGTAGGTGGTGGCAGTCCTATATTCTCAGCAGGCCAGCAGATTCTCCTCCTATCACTTGGGAGCAATTCATGCAGATATTTCTAGATAGATATATTCCACCCTCTGAGAGGGAAGAGCTGACGTATCAGTTTGAGCGGCTAGAGTAGGGACAGATGTCAGTGACAAATTATGAGGCCAGATTTTCAGAGTTGTCTCGCCATGCACTCATGAAATTACCTACTGATGCAGAGAGGGTGCAGAGATTTTTGGCTGGGTTGCATCCAGGTATTAGGGCCACCATGGCCCGAGAGGTGGAGATGGGTACTCCTTTTCAGCTCGTGGTAGAGATTTCTCGGCGGATCGAGGGGTATCGGTCGAGGAGCAGGGAGCAGGGGCAGCAGGACAAGAGGGATAGATTCTCTGGAGATTTCAGAGGTGCCCCAGCTAGGGGCAGGGGTCACTATAGCAGTGGTCAGCCCAGCAGGCCTTTATATTCAGCACCTCCACCACCTCCCCGAGTTGTTCCAATGAGGCCTCATTTCAATGCCATGCCAGAGTGTTCCTAACGTCCTCCAGCCATTTAGATTTCACACAGTGGTTATCCCAGTCATCCGAGATCCTCTGACCCTTACTTCAGTGCTATGCCAGAGGGCTCTCATCGCCCTCCCGCCATTCAGGGTTCTTCTTCGGGGCTGCAAACTATGGTACCTGGGAGTTGTTACGAGTGTGCAGAGCCAGGTCACATGAGGAGGCAATGTCCCAGGTTTCGGGGCAAGGACGTACAGCAGGGTTATCAGCCGATGGGTCCGGCACCAGTAGTCTGGCCACCTAGAGGTGGAGTACAGGTCGGTAGGGGTCGTCCTAGAGGTGGAGTCCAGTCAGGGGGAGGTCAGCCAGCTCCTTTTCATTCTGGCGGGGCTTAGTCTTCCGGTGCTCCAGCTAGATTCTATGTTATCCCGGCCAGATCACATGCAGTGGCCTCAGGCGCTGTAATCACAGGTATTATTACAGTATGTGGTAGAGAGGCATCGGTGTTATTTGATCCAGGGTCCACTTATTCCTATGTTTCGGTCTTATTTGCTCATTTTTTGGATGTCCCTCGTGATTCCTTGGGTTCTCCTATTTATGTGTCCACTCCCGTGGGCAATTCTGTGGTTGTCGAACGGATTTGTCGGTCCTGTGTGATTTCATTTTGTGGGTTCGAGACTCGAGCGGACCTCTTATTGCTCGACATGGTTGATTTTGAGATTATTCTAGGCATGTATTTGCTATCTTCTTATCATGTCGTGCTAGATTTCCATTCCAAGACAGTTACTTTAGCCATGCTCGAGTCTCCTATGCTGGAGTGGAGGGGTTCCTCAGTTAG
This sequence comes from Nicotiana knightiana, assembly GCA_005239525.1. Classification (NCBI taxonomy): domain Eukaryota; kingdom Viridiplantae; phylum Streptophyta; class Magnoliopsida; order Solanales; family Solanaceae; genus Nicotiana; species Nicotiana knightiana. The sequence goes on along the minus strand of ML396163.1, from coordinate 39,246 downwards.
TGCAGCCAGTCGGGTTTCATTCCTGAAGGCTCGACATATGGTCGAGAAGGGTTGTTTGGCCTATCTTGCTTATATGCAGGACACCACCGCCGAGTCTCTAACGATTGATTCATTTCCAGTGGTTCGAGAGTTTGCTGATGTATTCCTTCAGACCTTCCAGGCATGCCTCGCACCGTGATATTGATTTCTGCATTTATTTAGCTCCAGGAACCCAGCCTATATATATTCCTCCGTACCGTATGGCTTCGAAGGAGTTGAAGGAGCATCTTGAGGAGTTGTTAGCTAAGGGGTTCATCAGACCGAGTGTATCATCGTGGGGTGCTCCAGTTCTATTCGTGAAGAAGAAGGATGGGTCCATGCGGATGTGTATTGATTACCGCCAGTTGAACAAGGTCACCATTAAGAACAAGTATCCTTTGCCGCGCATCGATTATTTGTTTGACCAGTTGCAGGGTGCTCGTGTGTTTTCTAAGATTGATTTGAGATCCGGGTATCATCAGTTGAAGATTTGGGCTTCAGATGTTCCGAGGACTGCTTTTCGTACAAGATATGGCCATTATAAGTTCCTGGTGATGTCCTTTGGCTTGACTAATGCCCCAGCAACATTCATGGACATGATGAATAGGGTGTTCAGGCCGTATATTGATTCCTTTTTCATTGATGACATTTTGATTTACTCACGTAGCCTGGGGGAGCACGAGCAGCATTTGAGAGTTGTGCTCCAGACTTTGCGAGAACAGAAGCTATATGCTAAGTTCTCCAAGTGTGAGTTCTGGTTGGATTCCGTGTCATTCTTGGGGCATGTGGTATCCGGAGAGGTATCAAGTTTGATCCTCAAAAGGTCGAGGCGGTTCAGAGTTGGTCGCGTCCTACTTCAGCTACAGAGATCAGGAGCTTTTTGGGCCTAGAAGGCTATTACCGCTGATTTGTGGAGGGGTTATCTTCTATTGCAGCTCCATTGACCAAATTGACTCAGAAGAATGCGCCGTTCCGATGGTCTGATGAGTGTGAGGCGAGATTTCAGAAGCTCAAGATAGCATTGACCCCAGCTCCAGTTCTGGTATTGCCTTCCAGTTCGGAGATGTACATAGTCTATTACGACGCTTACATGTTGGTTTGGGATGTGTGTTGATGCAGGAAGGGAGAGTTATTGCTTATGCTTCACGTCAGCTGAAGGTTCATGAGAAGAATTACCATGTGCACGAGTTGGAGGTGGCGGCGATTGTTCATGCTCTTAAGATTTGGAGGCATTACTTGTATGGGGTGTCCTGTGAGGTTTATACAGACCACCGCATCCTGCAACACTTGTTCAAGTAGAGGGAACTTAATTTGAGGCAGCGCAGACGGCTTGAGTTGTTAAAGGATTATGATATCACCATTCTTTATCATCCGGGCAAGGCAAATGTGGTAGCAGATGCTTTGAGCAGGAAAACGGAGAGTATGGGGAGCTTGGCTTATATTGCAGCAGAGGAGAGACCTCAAGCCTGAGACATTCAGTCCTTGGCTAATTGCCTGGTAATATTAGACCTTTTAGAGCCTCGTTGAGTTCTTGCATATGTGGTTGCTCAGTCTTCATTATTGGGGGAGATTAAGGCTCGGAAGTATGATGATCCGTGTTTGGCAGAGCTACGGGAGACAGTGGCTCAGGGTAGGGCCAAGGAGGTTACTATTGGCGAGGATGGTGTTCTGAGACTTCAGGGCCGCCTATGTGTTCCTAATGTTGATGGCCTGAGGGAGAGGATTCTAGAGGAGGCACATAGTTCTCGGTATTCTGTTCATCCTGGTGCTAGGAAGATGTATCGTGATTTGAAGCAGCATTTCTGGTGGAGGCGAATGAATAAGGACATTCTGGAGTATGTGGCTAGGTGCCTTAATTGCCAGCAGGTTAAGTATGAGCACCAGAGGCCAGGAGGCCTACTTCAGCAGATGCCCATTCCGGAGTGGAAGTGGGAACGCATCACTATGGACTTCGTGGCTGGGTTGCCTCGCACCTTGCGGTTTGGGTCATTGTGGATAGATTGACCAAATCGAGGCATTTCATTCTAGTGGCTACTACATATACCTCTGAGAGGTTGGCACAGATGTACATTCAGGAGATAGTCCGGTTGCACGGTATGCCGGTGTTTATTATATCAGATCGAGGTCCTCAGTTCACCTCGCATTTATGGAGAGCATGGCATAGTGAGATGGGCACCCAGATATATCTCAGCACAGCATTTCACCCTCAGACTGATGGTCAGTCAGAGCGTACAGTTCAGATATTGGAGGACATGCTCAGGGCATGTGTGATTGACTTCGGAGGTCAGTGGGACCAGTTCTTGCCTTTGGTCGAGTNTGAGATGGGTACCCAGATAGATCTCAGCACAGCATTTCACCCTCAGACTGATGGTCAGTCGGAGCGTACAGTTCAGATATTGGAGGACATGCTCAGGGCATGTGTGATTGACTTCGGAGGTCAGTGGGACCAGTTCTTGCCTTTGGTCGAGTTTTCTTACAATAATAGTTATCAGTCCATCATTGAGATGATACTATTTGAGGCTTTGTATGGTCGGCGATGTCGTTCCCCTATCGGGTGATTTGAACCTGGCGAGGCTAAGTTATATGGCACCGACCTGGTGAGAGATGCTTTGGAGAAAGTGAAGTTGATTCAGGAGAGGCTCCGCACAGCACAGTCCAGACAGAAGAGTTACGCGGATCAGAGGGCGCGTGATGTATCATTTATGGAGGGAGACAAGGTTCTGTTGAAAGTCTCGCCTATGAAGGGTATTATGAGGTTTGGGAAGAAGGGAAAGCTAAGCCCGAGGTTTATAGGTCCTTTCGAGGTGTTGAGGCGAGTTGAGGAGGTTGCTTATTAGCTGGCCTTACCTCCCAGTTTATCAGGAGTTCATCCAGTTTTTCATGTATCCATGCTCTGGAAGTACCACGCCGACTTCTCTCACGTGGTTGATTTCAGCACTATTCAGTTGGATGAGAGGTTGGGCTACGAGGAGGAGCCAGTTGCTATTATTGATAGACAAAGTCGCCAGTTGAGGTTCAAGAGAGTTTCTACAGTGAAGGTCCAGTGGAGGGGCCAACCAGTCGAGGAAGCAACCTGGGAGTCCGAGGAGGGCATGCGGAGCAGTTATCCACACTTATTCAGCACTTCAGGTACGATTCTAGACCCGTTCGAGAACGAACGTTTGTTTAAGAGGTGGAGAATGTAACGACCCGACCAGTCGTTTTGCGTTATCGGACCCCGTTCCCCCAAATGGAACTTCCCATAGAGGCTTATTGTGATTTATGACTTGCGGGGGCAGGTGGTCCGGGATTCGGAAGTGTTTAGAGTGCTATAAGAACATTTGGTTCCTTAAGGTTGGTCTTTAAGGACAAGTTAGACTTCGGTCAACATTTTTAGTAAACGACCTCGGAATCAAGTTTCGACGATTCCGGTAGCTTCGTATGATGATTTTGGACTTGGACGTATGTTCGGAATGGATTTTGGTTGACCCAGGAGCGTTTCGGCGCCCAATATCGAAATTAGAGTTTCCTTAAGTTTGAAATTTGGTTGGGAACGTGTTTTTGTGTTATCGAGGTCCGAACGGAATTCCGAGATTGGGAATAGTTCCGTTATGTCATTTATGACTTGCTTGAAAATTTTGGTGTCATTCCGAGTAGTATAGGTCGGTTCGGCGCATTGAAAGTGAATTCTAGAACTTTAAGTTCAAAGTTTGATTCAATTTTGTTTTGGGGTCGAATTCTTAGTTTCGTTGTTGTTTTTCACGTTTCAAAAATTTAAGCGAGTCCGTATCATGAATACAGACCTGCCAGTGCCTTTGGACGGGTCCCAAAGGGCTCGGGTGAGTTTCGGACCCCTCGGAGTTAAATTCAAAAACCAGATTTTTCACTGACTGGTTTCCTTCAATGCGATAGCAGGTGCACTGATGCGATCGCATAGAAGGAACTGGGCAGGGTGATAAATTCCCTGTGCGTTCGCACAATAGGCATCGCGGTCGTGATGGGTTGGGCTCCTGACCCAGTGCGATCGCACACTCCATCCGCGTTCGCACAAGAGCCCAGCCTTGGGCCAGCCCAGCTATTCCTTACCCTGTGCGTTCGCATGTCTCTCTCCGTATTCGCACAGAAGGCCCATGAGGGCCTGATCACTTAAAGCTCTGCGATCGCACTGCCCAGGCTGCAATCGCATAAAGTAGGCCACTGGGCAGTGTGTTTTTATAAACGGAATTTAATTCATTTCCTCATCTTCTGCTTCTTCCTTGGGATGATTTTCATCATTCAAAAGGGGAAAACGACCTAGTTATTGAAGGTAAGTAAATTCTACTCTAATATTAGCTTCATGCAAGCTAAATTAACTACCTAAATTAGTGAAAACTAAGGATTTGGGGTAGTAACCTAGGGCTTTTGAAAATATAGAAAATTACCCGTCAATTAGCTATGAACTCGAGTGAAAATCATGTATTAATGATCCTTAGGCTATGGGAAAGTGTTTCCTTCGAGAATTTTTTGAATCAGAGCATGCGGGCCCGGGGTTGGATTTTAGGATTTCTTCAAGAATGATGAATTTGGCTAAGTAGTAGAAGAATTTCATGCTTTGAGTATAAATTGATATATTTGTATAATATTTGGCTAGTTTCTAGTCCGTGGGTTTCGGGTTTGGAGTTTCAGGCACGTTCTTGACCCGGAAAGTAGGTTCGACACGAGGTGAGTCTCCTTTCTAACCTTGTAAAAGGGAACTGTGGCCCTAGGTGATTTAAATGCTATATGTGATAATATTTGGGGGCTACGTACGTAAAAAGTGACGAGAGTCCGTACGTAGCGGCTATTACTATTATGTCCGGGTAGTTAGACCCACATCATGCCTTGTGTTTTACTTGATATGAACTATATGCTTAATAAATTAAATGTTACATGCTGCTTTCTTCCCTGAGGTTATGGAATTTGAGAAAACTTGTAAGGAATTGTTCACTCAAAGTAATTTTAAAAAGGAATAATGTGTGTGCATGTGACCGCTTCGCAATTTACATTCCGCGAGCGGAGTGTGATTTCCCCCACTCTTATGGGAACGGGTCGTACGCCACGGTGGATTGAGAGATGCACTTTTGGTTCGGGCCGTTCGATCCTCGGCAATGCATAGAGAGGATTGAGAGATGCACTTTTTGTTCGGGTCGTTCGATCCTCGACAGTGCATAGATGTCAGTACTTTATGGAAAGGTGCACTTATGGTTCGGGCCGTTCGACCCTCGGCAGTGCACGTACATGACTATCTTATGACTCCGACCGGTTTTCCTTACCCTGCATGCGCATGATTTATTTGTTACTAAATTCATGGACATTGGTTTGAAGGATGTTTGGGGGAAGGTGAAGTGGTAATTGTTTTATTCATTCCCAGTACTTCCTTGGAATTTAGTTCTTCATATATATTTGTTGCTTCACTGCCTTTACATGCCTACCGTTTCTATCATATTATGTTAAATTATATTGTTGGACCTTAGTGAGTGTCATGTCGACCCCTCGTAACTACCTCTTCGAGGCTAGGCGGGATACTCATTGGGTACATATATATTTATGTACTCATGCTACGCTTCTGTACTTAATTGTACAGGTTCTGAGGCTGGTGCATCTGGTTGTCGGACCAGAGCTTGACTTCGATTATAGACGGACCTGACTTCACGCTGAGCTGCTTTTCTCCTGGTGATCTCCGGCAGCACCATGGGGTTTATTTTGCTTATTTCCCGTCTATTTCCTTCAGACAGTGGGACTGTATATTATATCTTTTGTATATTTTGTTAGTATGCACGTAGGACTTGTGACAGTAGTTCCTGGCACACACGTGATAGTTATTATGGATTTCGGGTTTGTATATATATTGGCTCACGCCTCTTCATGACCTTTTTTGATTAAAAACTGGTTAATTATGCTTGTCGATTCATGTTTTAAGTTTTAAAAACTGAATATATATTGAAATATTTAATCTAATAAGAAAGAACCTTTAGAAAATTTAGTGTTGGCTTGCCTGACCCTGCTGTTGGGCGCCACCACGACCTAAGATAGGATGTTGGGTCGTGACACAACATTAGAAGGGCAAAGTAGACAGAGGTTAAATCAATCCGATGTGTCAGTTCAAAAGTTAGGAAGGAATAGATTGCCATTGTACAAATCAATCCAATCGTCTTCAAGGGAAGATCTGAACACTTCACATATTGCAAGTAAAGGACAAATTAAACAAAGGTCAATTCAATTGGAGGAGCCCATTCAAAAGCAAAGAATGAGTAAATTACATGTGCCCACATCCATGATCCAATCATCTGCAAAGGTAGATCCTAACACTTTACATATTATTAGAAGAACACAAGGTGAATGAGAGAAACAACTTGATATTCAAGAGCTACAAAATTGCAAAAAGGTTAAGACAAACTCAGTCCAACCGTCGACGAGTCTCTGATTCTTTCTCCCTCATAAGAAAACATAGTTTCTTCTGTAGCTAGCGCCTCACTCACCCATTTTTCAAATGTCACGCATTTCACCTATACATGAAATATTTATAAGTGCCTCACTCACCAATTATTTATAAGTGAAATATTTTGAATTTTTACATAGCCTATTGTTAATTTGTTATATTTCAATTTTTAAGTGCTTGTTACAGGGGGCCTAAAGCCAAAATTAATATGACGCCTAAATTTTTAAGTTATAAGATATATTTTTATTTGAAATCTACTTTTATAGCTTTTTGAGATATAAAGTTGTTAATAATCTTTTTTATAATATTTTTTTTGGACAGTCTGAACTTCAGAATCGTCAAAGTTCCGGAGAAACAGAAGATGATGCATTTAGGGCTGTATTTGGAAAGGAGCAGCCTGATCGGGTTAGATGCTATGGTAGATCGGTGACGACAAGCTCTCTGAAAAAAGATGAAAAAATCACCAAACTTAAACAACAGCATGCCAATGAAATAACTTCTCTGAAGGAACAAATAAAGGAAATGATGAGAGAAGAAATGCGATGTTTATTTAGTCAATTGGTGAAAAATAACCCTGGACTGGATTTTCATGATATACAAGGGTGTGTAGGATCTAATATTCCTTCACCGGTTGATGCAAGTAGTGCACGATCTATGAGAGGCCATAATCTACCACATTCTTCTGGCTCAACTCATGCCCCGAGTCTTGAAAAGGTATTATATTTTACCAAATAGTATAATGGTAGGGGTAAATTTGATCGGATAGTATAACGAAGATAAAATATAGACAATATTTAAAAGTAGAGGGATATATTTGACCATTTTCCCTTGTTATTAAGTTAAGTGATTCTACATAAAAAATGAGCTTGGAGTCAAGAACAAGCATCTCAAGCTTCTGATTGATCAGCTTCGAGATCTTCTTTCTGACCTATCAACATGGAAAAGTCCCTGTTCTACATAACTCTGATGCGATAACTTCAAGCAGATAGTTAAACAAGAGATGATTGTGCCTATTTGCTGATTTGGAAATGATTTTGAATAATTGAATAGATAGGGTGACACATTTATGGATTGTGGCTCCAGTTGTTTTGGCATTGGCTAAGAATCCTGTGGTGAAGAAGTACAATTTAACATCGTTGAAGCATATTGGGTTTGGTGCTACACTTCTGCAAACTATGGTTAGGGGTATTGGATCTAACAGAGAGATGCATGAAGGTGAAATTCAAAGGGAAAATGAGTGAGAATATCCCTGAGAGCTTTCCTCAGGTGTTGTTACACAGAGACATGGTATGACAGAAACTTTTGACATTGTCTCATTGGAGAATCAATATGCAGGCCCCAGACACAGGATCAACGGGGTCTGTAGTTCCGGAGTGGAAGCTCTAATAGTTAGTGTTGATAAATTGAAGCCTCTTCTTTGTATATCTTTTTGTGTTTGACATTGTTATGTTATAGTAGTGAAATAAAATCTCATTAGTTCTTAGTAAGATATAACCAGTGCATACTATATATTTATTTCTTTTTAATTTGTAATTTCATTTTGAATCTGTAGGAAAATACAGGTGATGAAATTGGCAATGGTGGCCACAAATCAATTTGATTCATTAAAGTGAATGGTGAAGACCTTTTGAACAATTGTGATGTTTATTTTTTTTATATTGATACTATAAATATAAATACATTTGGTTTTGTCGAGGTCTTTGCTTGTGAACTTCTTGAACCAACAGTGCTTTATTACTATAGATACTATGCAAAGTATGTTTCTTTGTTGAAGTTTATTTCAATTATATGCATTTGAATTATTTTTATTCTGTTACTTATTATCTAATTTAATGCTTGAGATCATAATACACACACACACACACACACACACACACACACATATATATATATATATATATATACTTGAAATAAATGTGGATAAAATTTGATGTAAACAAATATAATTTTTGAACCACAAAATTGTGGCTAATATAAATATTTAAAAAATTACTTCGTAGTGTAGACAAAATTGCCACGCTTAAAAGTGTGTCCATAGGGATTGTAAATATGGTATTGTTAAATGATAAATGTTGCTTTAGAAGCCACACTTTGAAAGTGCAGTCTATAACGCGACAAAGATCACGCTTCAAATGTGTAACCTTACGTCATAAAAGCGTGGCTATATGAAAAATTATAAGTGGCCTTTGTACGGATCGGCCAGACTTTTAAAGCGTGGCTTGTAAGGCAACACCTACAAAGCGTGGCTAATTGTCACGACCCGATTTCTCCTCCGAAGGCATCGTGACGGCACCTAGTCTCTACGACTAGGTAAGCCTAATTTTGGAACACATATTAAGCAAAAGAAATAGAAATAAAGACGAATAAGTGAGTCTACAATGAAACATCGCCACTTGGCGCATACAAAAATAAAATACAACATTTCCCCAAAACCCGGAATCTCACTTTAGTCACAAGCTCTGTCTCAAAATAACTCTATACGACGAGAGGGGATTTACATGAAAAATAAATCTATCTAAATCTGGAGTGGAAGGTGACTCGAAGGACTCTGCGGACGCGGCAGAATTACCTTTCGGTCTCCTAAAGCTGCTGCTCGGACCCCTAGCCACAAAACTGAGCGCTGGTACCTAGATCTGCACACGAAAAACATGTGCAGGAAAGGGCATGAGTACACCACAAATTGGTACCCAGTAAGTTCCAAGTCTAACCCCAGTCGAGTAGTGTCGAGGTCAGGTTAAGGCTCAACTAGATTTGTATAGTAAAACAGTATAAAAATGTGAACAGAGAAATATAATAAGCTGAGGTAAATCAGTAGAAGCAATGAGGCAAAAAGAAATAATAACAGGGAGCCCTCGGCTCAGCACAACATATATCACAGTAATAAGTATGCAATGCAGTATATGGGGAAAGCTCCCGGAATCTCGTCCGTCCCAATTTAAATATGCAATGCAGTTTAGGGGGAAAGCTCCCGGAATCTCGTCCGTAGTCCCAATTTAAATATGCTATGCAGTACAGGGGGAAAGCTCCCGGAATCTCGTTCATACTCCCAATTTAAATATGCAATGCAGTAAAAATACAGGATACAATTTTTATCTAAAACAGTTCAGGAAAAATCACAAGCAAAATATGGATAAAACTACCTAAGCATGGTACATATAGTACTAACTAGGGAAAATTCAAGTAAAATAGGTAGGCATGCTATTTCCTAATCTAAACTACATGGTCGATACAAGAATCAGTTAAATAGGAGTGAAATGATTTAAGTTATGGAGGAAAAATAGATTTTGTAACAATGGCTCGTGTACGTACCCGTCACCTCACGCACACGGTGCCCAATCAACATAAATAGTATTAAAACAGCCTAGGGGAAGTCCCCAACACAGAGTTAGGCAAGCCACTTACCTCGACTGCGCTACTCAACTCAAAACCACGCTCTTGCCATGAAAATCCGACTCCGAATGGCCCAAATCTATTCAATTTGATTGCAAAATTTAAACATCACTTTAAGGAATCAAAATAGCTAATAAGTTCGAAGCTAATACGCGAAATTAGGAAAATCGCCCAAAAAGTCCCCCGGACCCACGTCTCGGAATCGAGTGAAAGTTACAAATTTAGAACACCCATTCACTCACGAACTCACACGAACAAGAATAATCGAAAACCGACGACAAATCCCTATTAAATTCTCGGATTTTCTAATTAGGGAAACTTCTTCCCATTTGCATGATTATTCACCTAAATCCCTTAATTGCATGGAAGAAATGGCCATAGATTAATGATATACAAAGGGAATAGGATTAGGAATTGTTACCTATGAAGCTTATCCTCAAAACTCACTCCAAATCGCCTACACCCGAGCTCCAAATGATTTTAGAAGTTATGAAATTCAAGCCCTCGAATCTGATATATCTGCCCAGCGATTTCCGCACCTGCGCTCCTTGGACCGCACCTACGGTCCCGCACCTGCGGAATATCCATCGCATGTGCGAAAACCCACTAAAAGGCTTGGGGCTGCACCTGCGGTCAATTGGCCGCATCTGCGGCTCCGCACCTGCGGAAAACCAACCGCACCTGCGAGGACTGGGTGACTTGGCAAGGCCCGCACCTGGTACCCAATAAGTGCCAAGCCTAACCCCAGTCGAGTAGTGATGAGGTCAGGTTAAGGTTCTACTGGATTTTTATAGTAAAACAGTATAAAAATATGAACAGAGAGATATAATAAGCTGAGGCAAATCAGTAGAAACAATGAGCAAAAAGGAAATAATAACAGGGATCCCTCGGCTCAGCACAGCATATATCACAGTAATAAGTATGCAATGCAGTACAGGGGGAAAGCTCTCGGAATCTCCTCTGTAGTCCCAATTTAAATATGAAATGCAGTACAAATACAGGATACAATTTTTATCTAAAACAGTTCAGGAAAAATCACAAGCAAAATATGGATAAAACTACCTAAGCATGGTACATATAGTAATAACTAGGGAAAATTCAAGTAAAACAGGTAGGCATACTATTTCCTAATCTAAACTACATGGTCGATACAGGAATCAGTGAAATAGGAGTGAAAAAATTTAAGTCATGGAGGAAAATGGATATTTTGTAACAATGGCCCGTGTACGTACCCGTCACCTCACGCACGCGGCGCCCAATCCACATAAACAGTATTAAAATAGCCTAGGGGATGTCCCCAACACAGAGTTAGGCAAGCCAGTTACCTCGACTGCGCTACTCAACTCAAAACCACGCTCTTGCCACGAGTATCCGATAATGGCCCAAATCTATTCAATTCGATTGCATAATACAAATATCACTTTAAGGAATCAAAATACCTAATAAGTTCCAAGCTACTACGCGAAATTAGGAAAATCTCTCACAAAGTCCCCCGGACCCACGTCTCGAAATCGAGTGAAAGTTACAAATTTAGAACACCCATTCACTCACGAACTCACACGAACAAGAATCATCGAAAACCAACGATAAAATCCTATTAAATTCTCAGATTTTCTAATTAGGGAAACTTATTCCCATTTGCATGATTATTCACCTAAATCCCTTAATTGCATGGAAGAAATGGCCATAGATTAATGATATACAAAAGGAATAAGATTAGGAATTGTTACCTATGAAGCTTATCCTCAAACTCACTCCAAATCGCCTACACCCGAGCTCCAAATGATTATAGAAGTTATGAAATTCAAGCCCTCGAATCTGATATATCTGCCTAGCGATTTCCGCACCTGCGCTCCTTGGACCACACATGTGGTCCCGCACCTGCGGAATATCCATCGCAGGTGCGAAAACCCACTAAAAGGCCTGGGGCCGCACCTGCGGTAAATTGGCCGCATCTGCGGCTCCGCACATGCGAGGACTTGGTGACTTGACCAAGCCCGCACCTGTGAGCCCCTCGTCCGCACATGCGGAAGGTCTATCCAGGTGCGAGACACCAGAACCAGCAACGGTTCAGCTGTTCTTCCAAGTTTTAAATTCACCCGCTGAGCATCCGAAACATCCCCGAGGCCACCCGGGCCTCAACCAAACTTACCAACCAGTCCTAATACCTCATCCAAACTTAGCTGAGCCTCCAAAACACATCACATAACACCAAAATCACCAATTATACATGTATTCAAGCCTAAGAACTTATGAAATTTCCAAAATCTACAACCGATGCCGAAACACATCAAAACTAGTACAAATGAGCTCAAATTTTACACACGGGTCAAAAATGATACAACGGACCTACAACCACTCTTGGAATTTCATTCCGAGCCCGATATCAAAATTTCACCTATCAGCCGAAATCGCCGAAATTCTAACTTTCGCCAATTCAAGCCTAAATCTACTACAGACCTCGAAAACACATTCCGGACATGCTCTTAACTCCAAAATCACCCAACAGAGCTAATGGAGTCGACGAAATCCCATTCCGGACCCGTCTTCCCACAGTTCCAACTATGGTCCGATTTCTAAAGCTTAAACTCACATAGAAGGACTATGTGTCCAAAAACTCTCCGAATTTCACCACTCAATGTTCCAACAAGTCCCAAAAATAAAAATAGACATGGGGAAAGCAGTTATTAGGGGATCGGGGCGCTAACTCTCAAAGCGACCTACCGGGTCGTTACACTAATAGTCAAATATTACGGTACTTTAGGTCACCCCTCTAAAAGCATTGCATAAAGCCGTAAAGTGTTGTCTTTGACCAAATGCTATACTTCTTGGTGTCTTGGGCTATACTTCTCAGGGGTGGTTGTTGGCCTAAAATGTTGTAGTGCCCGAAAGAATTGGGATCACCATATAGTTCGTACGAGAATCATATTGCTCTGAATCGTCAACCTGTAAATCATTACCTGCATCGTGAGATGCATGCCCCGGGAAAAAGAGATGTCAGTACATTTGAATTACACTAGTATGTAAACTAACTTAAAGAAAGAACTGTAAATGCTGAAACTAAAAAACTGAACTGATAACTGAAAGCTTAACTAGTAATTGAACTGAAGAAGGAAGTAAGGATATGGATACTCCCTCTTCTGAATGATGAACCACATGTTTATCTGAATATTAAACTGCAGCCTCAGGCCCAATATATATGTACACAAGTTTCAGTCTCGGGCCCAAGTATATGTATACATAACTACGGCCTCAGGCCCAAAGATGCATAAAGCATAAATTGTGGCCTCGGGCCTAAAGATGCATAAAGAATGAACTGCGGCCTCAGGCCCAAAGATGCATAAAGCATAAACTGCGGCCTCAGGCTCAAATACAGGTGTTCAACATTCAGGAATTTAAAATCAGTAATTAAGAATCATACTGCAATACTTGATACTAAAATACTGAATCATATTAAGTTACGTGATACTGGAATGCTGAATAGAACTAGACTAAGACATGTATTCATGAACTGATTATGAGAATTGAAGCTTCAACTGTTTATGACATACGGTGTAATCTGACTGAGACTCATGGGTATCAAACAAAATTTTGTATTGATTACGCGTTGAGCTCACGACATTCAGAATGAAAGTCATGAATGAATTATGAAGTTAGAGAATAGAAGTTCTGCAACTATTCGGGCACTAAGCTTTACTATATTTCAGAGGCAATTAGTAATATAGTAAAAGAAACATAGTACAAGGAGAATCATTAACACTCCCAAACATAGAGAGTTAGCCTCTCGTACCTTAACTTCCTGCTCTTGAGCGTCATATAATATTCAACTTTAATCTATATCAATACAAGTCAAATAGATTTCATATTAGCAATAATACTCATGTTTGGTCACTTTAGAATTTACTCAAACACTTGGTGGGCATAAAGCTTTATAGCCCTTATTAATGGTGTTCTATACCCAACAATCTATTCTCTTACTGATAGATAAATTCCAAAATCTCAATTTGCTATAATCAATACCATTCTTCATCATCCCACAAGATAAACAACACCCTTAATAAATAATCAACAATTAACAACCCAAAACTATAATCGTTCATACTTTTCTATCAAACCCATCAACATATATCTCATGAACATATAGTCTATAATCATTAATCCAATGTTATAATCAAGTAGGGGGTGAAGACATTATCTTTTTGAAGTTAAATCCTCTTGAATTCGAGTTCTTGGGTTCCTTTTCTCAACAATGAAGTCTCAATCGAATATCTAATGATTTGAAGGGTTTACCCATGTTAATAAGGTGTTGGAGAATCGGAATTATTTAGAATTGCCTTGGATGGTGGAGGTATCTTGGAGGAGTTAGGTTTTGAGAGCTTCCTTTTCTAGAGCAAGTTTTTTATGTTTTGGGGTGTGGGGACGAAGTAGGGCTTTTAAAAAGACCCCGCGGGAGTGCTCCCGCGCAGCTCAAGGCCCAAACATACGCCTGAACACGCAGCAAGGGCAGTAGCACTGCTACAAGTGTGTGGCCATGCAGGGGACCATCTGGGCGCACACCTAGGCACACATACTACACATTGTCCAATAAAATGCACATAACGTTTTGCAAAAAGATCCATTCGGGCTTCACAATATATTATTGGAAAGATATTTCAAAAGGCTACAACTCGAAAGATATTTCAAAGGGCTACAACTCTTACATTTTAAGTTTTCCCTAATTTGCAAATCTTGCTAGAAGACTGACATTATATAAACTTAGTCGATTTTATCGAATCTTATGCACTTCACTCTCCGTCTTGATTCCAAAATAACTATTTTCACCCATTTACATCCTGATAGGACTTCACATGTCTAAAATATCACATTAATACTCATTTAACATGTCCATACCTAGTTCAAATTTACGGAGTGTTACAACAAACATATTAGATTCAACTGATATACTTTGATTAATCTATTCTTTCTTCATTTTAAATGAGCTTTCTTTCTTTATCCAAGCACATAACTATGCATCTGAATATTTCTTTTTATGGAAGTGTATAAGAGCATAAGATCTCAATAAAATTGCTTATTGTTAATAGATTCTAAAAGGATTATGTTAAGCTATGAGCAAAATTATGGAGTTTATATTATGGAAAAAAAACTAATCTTGGCACGAGTTATTAGTTATACTCTAATCTATTCGTAGTATTAGTTACTCACTTGGACTTTTTTATTCGATATGATACCGGGTCCTGGACGCTTACATGGCAAAGAGCATGGATACACTTTCCTTTAGGCGAGTGAGTGGAAAAAAATCAGTTTCTAGATAGGGTATTTCTCGTTACTTGTCACATAGTCATATACAATAGTTTATTTGTTAGAATTGTATATTTTTTGTTGTTTCATCTTAATATACAATGCATACCTTATCTCAATTATGTATTTTGTAAATTTTTATTCAGGTATAAACGCTAGTTGGTTCAACTGTCTATTTTTTTCGGTGTTAAATTTGTAAAAACACTTAGCTAAAACTCCACCATTTTAGCCAAATCAATTTTTTGAATCTAAAATAAGAGAGTACTAGTGGTGTATTACTTTTTATTTTTCCTTATATGCAAATGGCTATTTATTTTAATTGTGTATTTTGCTTTTTGAGTTAAATCGGTAAAAAGAAGTTGACTAGAGCTCCAGCATAATAAAAAAGGTATAGCCAAAATAATAGAGTTTCAATTGTATACTTCTTTTTATTTCTTTTTTAGATGCAATGGCTATTTATTTCAGCTGTGTCTTATTTTTAAAATATGAAAATATAATTGCTTAGAGCTCCATTACGTTTAGTCAAACAATTTTTTAAAACAAAATAGTAATGAAGTACAAACTATTTATTTTTTAATATTTTTTTAGATGCAATGATTATTTATTTCAGTTGTGTATTTCTTCTTTTTTTAGATAAATTTGTAAGAGTATTAACTGAAATTTCATAATTTTAACCAATAAAATAGATATATTAATGACTAAGTTTTTAATTGAATACTTCTCGATTAAAATTTTAAGAATATCAAATAGTTTCTTTTGAAAGAAAAATAAAGAGGTAAAATTGGTAAGTAGATAACAATTACAACATCGATTTTCATGTAGGAAAAGAAATTTACCTTCTATGCGTTTGTATTATCTTTTAAAATATTTTTGGTTCTTATTAGGAAAAAGATATTTAACATAATTTGAAATTTTAGTTGATATAGAACTCCTAATTATTAGGCAATAAAGAAATATTTAATTAGTAAAATTTTACTCGATATTAAAGTCCTAAATATTAAAAAAATAATTAAATTACAATGTTGTGCATTATAAAATTTATTTTTAAAAGGGAAAAAAGATGAATAATATTTTGTTAAGGACCTTCGTGCTTTTAATATAATATATAGATATAGATAGATAGATAAAAGCATGACAAAAACTAGAATAATTAACCTCTTTAAGAAACAACTATTGTCAATCGTTGCCAGCCTCTAATTAGGTATGATTTCGTTTTTAAGTTGAGTTTTTTCTTTAGCTTTTGGCTTTCCCAGAATTTTAGCTTATTATTTACTTATTACATGAGCAAAATTTATTGCGCATCAGTTCGTATATCTTGAGTATTTTTACCTTGTTTATCGTGTTGCATCCCATTGACTTCTCAAAACTACAAAGAATCCATAATTCCAATAGAGTATCAGACTCTTGATCAGGAAGCTTCCAGGCGCTTTTTTGTGACGTCGCCCAAGAATTTCACTTAAACTTTATCGAGTTACATAGTTTCTTTTTAGTCTAAGTTGTTATTTTTATGATAATGAGCAATGAATATGTAGGTCTCGTGTTTATGGGTGATGGATCCTTCCTGGTATGATATTCTTGCTTTCAGAACTATGCACATTATGACTTCGCCACTTATATTAATTTCTAACACATTGTTGCCAAGGTTAGGGAGTTATGTCTCTTCAACTTTTTTATAAATTAAATGATTTTGAAAATATATGACAGTCCATAATATAATATGACATAAATAGTGTAAAATAACCTTCTACTTATATTTGTATGTGTTTCAATATTTTATTACTTATAAAGGTAAATATTATAAATATAACAAGGGATAGACTTTTTAAGCCGTCATTACTAGAGTGGTAATATCAAAATAGGTGTGAAAATCAAACTACATCTAATAATCTGTAATGATCCAAAAAATCATCTCCCATTTTATAAGTCAAAATTATATTTCGAGGCCTTGAAAACCTCCTTTTACCTCACTTTGTTTTGCGTGCGCAACCCTGACGTGTATCTGGGAAGCTTTTATGTGAAAAACTGAGAAAAATACTAATTTTGCCTTTAATATTGAATTTAAGTTGACTTCGGTCAACATTTTAGTTAAACGGATCCGGACCCGTGATTTGACGGTCCAAGAGGATCCGTAGGAAAATATGGGACTTGGGCGTGTGCCCGGAATTGAATTCCGAGGTCCCGAGCCCGAGAAATGAATTTTTGAAAAAAATTATTTTACTGAAATTATAAGATTCTTTTGAAATTTGATTATATTTGAAACTGATGGTATCGGACCCGTATTTTTGTTCCGGAGCTTGGTAAAGGTTTAATATAGTATTTGAGTGATGCCTGTAAAATTTGGTAAGAAATGGAGGTCGTTTGACGTGATTCGGACCCGTAGTTGTGAAATTAAACTTTGAAAGTTTTGAGATTTTTCTTTGAATTCTATGCTAAGTTCATTGTTTAAGATGTTATTTTGGCGATTTGATTGCATGAGTAAGTCTGTAGGATGTTTTTAAGGTTGTGTGCATGTTTGGTTTGGAGCCCCGAGGGCTCGGGTGAGTTTCGGGTAGGTTCTGGGGTGTTTAGAATTGGAAAATCACTGTTGGTGCACCAGTTCTGGTGTGCCCGCACCTGCGAGCTTAGGGCCGTAGGTGCGAGACCGCATGTGCGGACCCTCAGCCGCAGGTGCGGTCCAGCCCAGCCTGCCCCCTTTCCGCAGGTGCAATCAGTTTTCCGCAGAAGCGGATAAACCTCTGCAGGTGCGGCCATCAGTGGCCTTGCCCATTTCTGCAGGTGCGACTATTTTTCCACACCTGCGCAAGCGCAGGTGCGAGGGTCGGGGAGTGTGTTTTAAGTTAGAGTTTCAGCCGAATTCTTTTTCATTTCTTCACAAAAGTAGAAGACCAAGGGCGATTTTCTCAAGAGACTTTCTTTCCAAATCATAGGTAAGTGTCCACTAACTAATTTCCTTCAACTTCCTAATGTTTTTCATCAATTATCATCAAGAATCCTATGATTTTAAGGGTAGAAAATTGGGGATTTGGGTAGAGTTAGGGCTTTTTGAATAATTAGAATTTAGACTTCGTTTTGAGTTCAGATTTCGAAACTAATTACATATTCAGGCTCGTGGGCGAATGGATGATCGGATTTTGGTCCGAACCTCGTATTTGACCAAGCGGGCCCGGGGTCGATTTTTGACTTTTTAAGAAGAATGATAAAAAATTCATAATTAAGCATAGGGGTCGAATTATTTAGCATTTATTGATATTATTAAGCTAATTATGTCTAGATGCAATTGAATTGGAGGCGAATTCTAAGGGGAAAGCGGTAATTGAGGCTTGAGTTAGTCGTGGAATTCGAGGTAAGTGTTTGGCTTAACCTTAACTTGAGGGAATAGGTGTTGTGTCCTATTTGTTATGTGTAAGTATCATGTTCAACGTATAGGTGAAGTGACGAGTACTTATACGTTGGTGTCAAGCATGCCCGTGAGTCGAATATTGTGATTTATGTAGTTTTTCGTTAAGTAATACTTGAGTTTAACTTTATAGCTATTTATGTTGGTGGAAATTCCTGGATATTGAACGATGTTGAGTATTGGTTTCAGTTGAAGATTTCTATGTGAAGTTATGTACTAAGTGAGATTGGTTATAGTTGTTTCCCTTGCGGGGATGGGATTGATTCCACTGTTGGCTCCCTTGCCGGGACGTTATGGTTTTATTTTTGTTTACTCCGTTATTTTCCTTGTTGGATTGCTATCATTTGATGTGTTTGGGTGAGGAAGAGTGTAAAAGCACGAAGGGTGATGTCTTGCGTGAGATTGTGAGTGAATATTAATGCACGCAGGGTGATGTCGTCCCGATATTGAGATTGTAAAAGTACGAAGGGTGATGTCGTTCTGAATATATTGATTCTGATGGTAAGGACGAGAGTAAAAGCACGAAGGGTGATGTCGTGCACTTATTTTTGTATTACTATTTCTGTTGCTTAAATTGATATCTAATTTGTGATTTATCTCGTTATTTCCATTATTCGATATTTTCTCCCCTCAACATTTTCCCCTTTCCTTTATGCACAATTGCTTATTTCTCGTTGTTATTATTTTCTGTGTATACTGTTAAACTGCCCAGGTTGATTTGGTTGTCGTGTCCTAGCCTCGTCACTACTTCGCCGAGGTTAGGCTCGACACTTACTCAGTACATGGGGTCGGTTGTATTCATACTGCACTCTGCAATTTTATGCAGATCCCGGTCTTGGACTCTTCGGACCTTAGATCAGGGTTGTTGCCTTCAGTCCAGCGGAGACCCCGAGGTAGTTCTGCAGACGTCCGCAGGCCTTGGCGTCCCCTCCTATTTCATTTCTATTATGTTCTTATTTACTTTTGAGACAGATGTGTATTTATATTTTGTTTAGACTCCTATTTGTAGTATTCATAGACAGTCCGTGAGATTGTGACACTTGTTATGGGAGTACCTTGGGTTTTTGGATTTCGTATTAGTATTATATCAAACTGTTGAATCATGTTATTAACGTATATTTTAATTCCGTGATTTTATTATAAAGTCTGGTAAACTGTTAAAGATAAGGAAATAAGGTAGTTAATCAGAAATGTTGGCTTTCCTAGCAGGTTCAATGTTAGGCGCCATCACGGTCCCGAAGGTGGGATATTCGGATCGTGACAAGTTGGTATCAGAGCACTAGGTTGCTTAGGTCTCATAATTCACAGACACACTTAGTAGAGTCTGAGGGATCGGTATGGAGACATTTGTGCTTGTCCCCCAGAGGCTACAGAGTTTAGGAATGACTTCACATCTATTCTTCTCAGTCGTGCGATTTGATGTCTCAAAACTAACTGAAATTCCAATCTATTCTCTCGCAGATGGCGAGAACACGTGCTTCTTCATCCACTGATCAGCAGCCTGAGTCTCCAGTTGCAGCTCCTACGAGGGTCCGGGGACGAGGCCGAGGCAGGGGCAGAGCTCAGCCCAGAGCAGCATCCCCAGTGGCGGAGCCTTAGGTAGAGTTTGCTGATGAGGTTCCTGCCCAGACAGTCCCGGTTGGGCCAGCTCAGGTTCCCGAGGGGTTCATTGCCACCCCAGTACTCCAGGATGCTCTGGTCTGTCGAGTGGGCCTCATGGAGAGTGTCGCTCAGGCAGGTTTGCTTCCTGCAGCACCAGCCGTCTCTCAGGCTGGGAGAAGAGCCCAGACTCTCGCTACTCGCACTCTGGAGCAGTTGGCTTCTCAGGTCCAGACTCCAGTAGCTCAGCCAACTGGGGTAGTTCAGCCGGGTATTGTGGCCCAGACCGGTGATGGAGCAGCTATGTCTGCTGATGCTTTGTGGAGGTTGGACAGGTTCACCAAGCTTTTCACTACTACTTATAGTGGTGCATCTTCAGAGGATCCCCAAGACTATCTGGATAGCTATCATGAGGTTCTGCGTAACATGGGCATAGTGGAGACCAATGGGGTCGACTTTGCTACTTTTTGTCTGTCAGGTCTCGCCAAGACTTGGTCGAGAGATTATTGTTTATCTAGACCAGCTGGATCACCGGCCTTGACTTGGGCCCAGTTCACTCAGCTATTCCTGGAGAAGTTTCTTCCTATCACTCAGAGAGAGGATCTTCGGAGGCAGTTTGAGCGTCTCCAGTAGGGATCTATGACCGTCATTCAGTACGAGACCAGATTTGTTACCTTGTCCCAACATGATATTATGATACTTCCCACCGAGCGAGAGAGGGTGAGGAGATTTATTGAGAGAATAGCTCAGCCGATCAAATTGCAGATGGCCAAAGAGACAGGGAGTGAGATTTCTTTCCAGGATGCAGCCAATGTGGCCAGACGAGTTGAGATGGTTCTGTTGCAGGGGGTGGTCAGGGGTCTGACAAGAGACCCCGTCATTTTGGCAAATTCAGTGGTGCCTCATCTGGGGGCAGGGATTCTTTTGGTAGGGGCCATCCTCCTAGGCCGTTTCATTCGGCACTTCAGGTTTCTCGCAGTGCTCCAGGAGGCTGTGGTTCTCATATGCAGTATTCTGATTAGTTTCCCTAAAATGCACCATCAACTCCTATTAGTGCACCGCCGCTTCAGAGTTTTCAGGGTGGTTACTCAGGTCGTCAGGGTCAGCAGTCTCAGTAGCCGAGGGCTTGTTATACTTGTGGCGATCATAGGCACATTGTTATATTTTTCCCTCGAGCCTCGAGCAGTTCTCAGCACCAGGGTTCTCGTGTTATGGTTCCCGCACCAGGTGCTCCACCATCCGCTCAGCTAGCCAGAGGTGGGGTCGAGGTGTTAGAGGTGGAGGTCAGGCAGTTAGAGGTGAAGGCCAGGCTACTAGTGGTAGAGGTCAGCCAGCAGGAGGCTGTTACAGGGACGTAGATCATATTGGTTGGGCCCAGCCCCGATGTTATGCTATTCCAGCCAGACCTGAGGCCGAGGCCTGCGATGCAGTTATCACAGGTATGGTTTCAGTTTGCAGCAGGGATGCTTCGATTTTATTTGATCCGGGGTCTACATTTTCCTATGTGTAATCTTATTTTGCTCCTTATTTGGTTATGCCTCGTGACTCTCTGAGTACTCCTGTATTTGTGTCTACATCGGTGGGTGATTCTATTGTGGTAGATCGCATCTACCGTTCGTGTGTAGTGGTTATTGGTGGTCTTGAGAATAGTGTAGATCTTCTACTTCTTGATATGGTAGATTTTGATGTTATTTTGGGGATGGATTGGCTGACGCCTTATCATACCATACTGGACTGTCATGCCAATACCGTGACCATAGCATTGCCGGGGTTGCCTCGACTGGAGTGGATAGGGACTCCTGGTCATTCTTCCAGTAGGGTTATCTCATATATGAAAGCTCGGCGTATGTCGAGAAGGGGTGTTTGGCCTATTTGGCCTATGTTCGCGATTCTAGTGCCGGGGTTCCTTCTATGGAGTCTGTGCCCATTGTCCGAAAGTTTCCAGAGGTGTTTCCTACAGACTTGCCGGGTATGCCACCCGACAGGGATATTGACTTTTGCATTGATTTGGCTCCGGGCACTCAGCCCATATCTATTCCGCCATATTGTATAGCCCCGCCAGAGTTGAAAGAGTTGAAAGAACAGTTGCAGGATTCGCTTGATAAAGGTTCTGTTAGGCCTAGTGTCTCGCCTTGGGGTGCGCCGGTGTTGTTTGTTAAGAAGAAGTATGGGTCGATGAGGATGTGTATAGATTATCGGAAATTGAACAAGGTTACCATCAAGAACAAGTATCCATTGCCGAGAATTGATGATTTGTTTGATCAGCTTCAGGGTGCCAAGATATTTTCGAAGATTGATTTGAGATCTGGCTACCACCAGTTGAGGATTAGGGCATCCGATGTCCCTAAGAAAGCTTTTCGCACTCGGTACGGGCATTATGAGTTCTTAGTGATGTCATTCGGGTTGACAAATGCCCCAGCTGCTTTTATGGATTTGATGAACCGAGTGTTCAGGCCTTATTTGGATTCCTTCGTGATTGTCTTCATTGATGATATTCTGATTTATTCCCGCAACCGGGAGGAGCATGAGCAGCACCTTCGAGTCATTCTCCAGACTCTGAAGGGCAGTCAGTTATATGCCAAGTTTTCAAAATGTGAGTTTTGGTTGAGTTCAGTTGCATTTTCTGGGTCATTTTGTATCAGCATAGGGTATTCAGGTGGATCCCAAGAAGATTTCAGCGGTCAAGGATTGTCCTAGACCCACATCATCCACAGAGATACGAAGTTTCTTGGGTTTGGCGGGCTATTACCGTCAGTTCGTTGAGGGGTTTTCATCTATTGCAGCCCCAATGACCAGGTTGACTCAGAAGGGTTCCTAGTTCAAGTGGTCAGAGGAGTGTGAGGAGAGCTTCCAGAAGCTCAAGACAGCTTTAACTACGGCGTCGGTGTTGGTTTTTCCCACAGGTTCAAGGACATATACTGTGTATTGTAATGCATCTCGGGTTGGAGTTGGTGCAATGTTGATGCAGGATGGCAAGGTTATTGCATATGCTTCACGTCAGTTGAAGATCCACGAGAAGAATTATCCAATTCATGATTTGGATCTAGCATCCATTGTTCACGCGCTGAAGATTTGGAGGCATTATCTATATGGCGCGTCATGTGAGGTGTTCATGGATCACAAGAGTTTGCAACATTTGTTCAAGCAGAAGGAGCTAAATTTGAGGCAGAGGAGATGGTTGGAGCTGTTGAAAGACTACGACATCACCATCTTATATCATCCGGGGAAGGCCAATGTAGTGGCCGATGCTTTGATTAGGAAGTCAGCCAGTATGGGTAGTCTTGCATATATCCCGGTTGGGGAGAGACCGCTTACTTTAGATATTCAGGCTTTAGCCAATCGATTCATGAGATTGGATGTTTCTGAGCCCGGCCATGTTCTAGCGTATAAAGTTACTCGTTCTTCATTATTTGACCTTATTCGAGATCGGCAGCATGATGATCCTCATTTGTGTGTCCTTAGGGACACGGTGCGACACGGTGGTGCCAAGCAGTTTACTGTTGGTAATGATGGAGTTTTGCGGATGCAGGGTCGTATTTGTGTGCCCAATGTGGATGGACTTTGTGAGTTGATTTTAGAGGAGGCCCAGAGTTCCCGGTACTCCAATCATCCGGGCGCCGCAAAGATGTATCAGGATTTGCGGCAGCACTATTGGTGGAGGAGGATGAAGAAGGATATTGTGGCATATGTAGCTCGGTGTTTGAATTACCAGGAGGTTAAGTACGAGCATTAGAGGCCTAGTGGATTACTCCAGTAGATTGAGATTCCTAAGTGGAAGTGGGAGCGTATCACCATGGATTTTGTTTTCAGACTCCCACGGACTCAGAGAAAGTTCAATGCAGTATGGGTTATTGTGGACAGGCTGACCAAGTCAGTGCACTTCATTCCTGTGGCAGTTTCATATTCTTTGGAGATATTGGCAGAGATCTACATTAGGGAAATTGTTCTTCTTCATGGTGTGCCCATGTCTATCATTTCTGACCAAGGTACGCAGTTTACCTCGCATTTCTGGAGTGCAGTTCAGCGTGATTTGGGAACGAGGGTTGAGTTGAGCATAGCATTTCATCCTCGGACGGACGGACAGTCCGAGCGTACTATTCAGATTTTGGAGGATATGCTGCGAGCCTGTGTCATTGACTTTGGAGGTTCTTGGGATCAGTTCTTGCCATTAGCTGAGTTTTCCTACAACAACAGCTATCAGTCGAGCATTCAGATGGCTCCTTATGAGGCATTATATGGTAGTCGGTGTCGGTCGCCGGTTGGGTGGTTTGAGTCGGGAGAGGCTCAGTTGTTGGGTACAGACTTAGTGCAGGATGCCTTGGATAAGGTTAAGATCATACAGGATAGACTTCGTACAGCTCAGTCCAGGCAGAAGAGTTATGCTGACCGCCGAGTTCGTGATGTAGCATTCATGGTCGGGGAGCGGGTGTTGCTTCGGGTGTCGCCCATGAAGGGCGTGATGAGGTTTGGGAAGAAGGGCAAGCTAAGCCCTAGGTTCATTGGTGCGTTTGAGATTCTTGATAGAGTGGGAGAGGTGGCTTACAGACTTGCGTTGCCACCGAATTTATTAGTTGTGCATCCAGTGTTTCATGTGTCTATGCTTCGGAAGTATCTCGGCGATCCAGCCCTTGTTTTAGACTTCAGCAGTGTTCAGTTGGACAAGGATTTGACCTATGAGGAGGAGCCGGTAGACATATTAGACTGGCAGGTTCATCAGTTGAGATCGAAGAGTTATCCTTCGGTTCGTGTTCAGTGGAGAGGTCAGCCTGCCGAGGCAGCTACCTGGGCGTCCGAGTCCGATATGGGGAGCCGATATCCCCATCTTTTCCCTGATTCAGGTACTTTTCTATGTCCGTTAAGGACGAACGGTTGTTTTAGAGGTGGAGAATGTGATGACCCAAAAAGTTATCTCTCATTGTATAAGTCAAAACTGTATTCTGAGGCCTTGAAAACCTTCATTTATCTAACCTCATTTTGCGTGCAGCCCAGGCGTGTATCCGGGAAGCTTTTATGTGGAAAACTGATAAAAATGCTAATTTTGCCTTTAATATTGAATTTAAGTTGACCTCTGTCATTATTTTGGGTAAACGGACCCGGACCGTGACGGTCCCGGAGGGTTCGTAGGAAAATATGGGACTTGGCCGTGTGCCCCGAATTGAATTTCGAGGTCCCGAGCCCGAGAAATAAATTTTTGAAAGAAATTATTTTACTGAAATTATAAGAGTCTTTGGAAATTTGATTATATTTGAAATTGATGTTATCGGACCCGTATTTTTGTTCTGGAGCCTGTTACATGTTTAATATAGTATTTGAGTGATGCCTATAAAATTTGGTAAGAAATGGAGGTCGTTTGACGTGTTCGGACCCGTAGTTGTGAAATTTGAAACTTTGAAAGTTTTGAGATTTTTCTTTGAATTTTATGCTAAGTTCGTTGTTTAAGATGTTATTTTGGCTAATTGATTGCACTAGTAAGTCTGTAGGATGTTTTTAAGGTTTTGTGCATGTTTGGTTTGGAGCCCCGAGGGCTCGGGTGAGTTTCGGGTAGGTTCCGGGGTGTTTAGAATTGGAAAATCGCAAGTGCGAGATCGCAGGTGCGAGACTACAGGTGCAGACCCTCAGCCGCAGGTGCAGTCCAGCCCAGCCTGCCCTCTTTCTACAGGTGCGATCAGTTTTTTGCAGAAGCGGATAAACCTCCGCAGGTGCGGCCCTCAGTGGCCTTGCCCATTTCCGCAGGTGCGACCCAAGCACCACAGGTGCGAGGGTCAGCAATGTGTTTTAAGTTAGAGCTTCAGCCGAATTCTTTTTCATTTCTTCACAAAAATAGAAGACCAAGGGCAATTTTCTCAAGATATTTTCTTCCCAAATCATAGGTAAGTGTCCACTAACTAATTTCCTTCAACTTCCTAATGTTTTTCATCAATTATCATCAAGAATCCTAGGGTTTTAAGGGTAGAAAATTGGAGATTTGGGTAGAGTTAGGGCTTTTTGAATAATTGGAATTTAGACCTCGTTTTGAGGTCGGATTTCGAAACTAAATACATATTCGGGCTCGTAGGTGAATGGATGATTGGGTTTTGGTCCGAACCTCGTGTTTTGACCAAGCGGGCCCGAGGTCGATTTTTGACTTTTTCGGAAGAATGATAGAAAATTCATAATTAAGCATTGGGGTTGAATTATTTAGCATTTATTGATATTATTAAGCTAATTATGTCTAGATGCAATTGAATTGGAGGCGAATTCTAAGGGGAAAGCGGTAATTGAGGCTTGAGTTAGTCGTGGAATTCGAGGTAAGTATTTGTCTTAACCTTAGCTTTAGGGAATAGGTGTTGTGTCCTATTTGCTATGCGTAAGTATCATGTTCAACGTATAGGTGAGGTGACGAGTATCTATACGTTGGTGTCAAGCATGCCCGTGAGTCAAATATTGTGATTTATGTGGTTTTTCATTAAGTAATACTTGAGTTTAACTTTATAGCTATTTATGTTGGTGGAAATTCCAGGATATTGAACGATGTTGAGTATTGGTTTCAGTTGAAGATTTCTATGTGAAGTTATGTACTAAGTGAGATTGGTTATAATTGTTTTCCTTGCCGGGATGGTATTTATTCCATTGTTGGCTCCCTTGTCGGGACGTTATGGTTTTATTTTTGTTTACTCCGTTATTTTCCTTGTTGGATTGCTGTCATTTGATGTGTTTCGGTGAGGAAGAATGTAAAAACACGAAGGGTGATTCCGTCCGTGAGATTGTGAGTGAATGTTAATGCACGAAGGGTGATGTCGTGACGATGTTGTGATTGTAAAAGTATGAAGGGTGATCTCGTGCCATGATATGAGTGATGATGCACGAAGGATAATGTCGTGCCATGATTATGTGAGGTAAAAGCACGAAGGGTGATGTCGTGCACTTGTTTTTGTATTACTATTTCTGTTGCTTAAATTGATATCTAATTTGTGCTTTATCTCGTCATTTTCATTATTTGATATTTCCTCCCCTCAGCATGTTCCCCTTTCCTTTATGCCCAGTTGCTTATTTCTCGTTATTATTTTTTTTTTCATATACTGTTAAACTGCGCAAGTTGATTTGGTTGTCGTGTCCTAGCCTCGTCACTACTTCGCCGAGGTTAGGCTCGGCACTTACTCAGTACATGGGGTTGGTTGTATTGATACTATACTCTACACTTTTATGCAGATCCCGGTATTGGACTCTTCGGACCTTAGATCAGGGTTGTTGCCTTCAGTCCAGTGGAGACCCCGAGGTAGTTTTGCAGACATCCGTAGGCCTTGGCGTCCCCTCCTATTTCTATTTTGTTCTTATTTACTTCTGAGACAGATGTGTATTTATATTTTGTTCAGACTCCTATTTGTAGTATTCATAGACAGTCCGTGAGATTGTGACACTTGTTCTGGGAGTACCTTGGGTTTCTGGATTTCGTATTAGTATTATATCAGACTGTTGAATCATGTTATTAACACATATTTTAATTCCATGATTTTATTATAAAGTCTGGTAAACTGTTAAAGATAAAGAAATAAGGTAGTTAATTAGAAATGTTGGCTTGCCTAGCAGGTTCAATGTTAGGCGTCATCACGGTCCCGGCGGTGAGAAATTTGGGTCGTGACATAATCTATATATTATTAAAATGAGAGGAAAAAGCCTTCTCCTTAAGCCAAGTGGCAGCGTAGAAAAAAGACACATGGCTTAGGTAGTTAATAATTAGTTATTTAATTAATAATTAGTTATTGATTATTATTTTTGAATTTAAATATCTATAAAATAAAAACATTTATAATAAAAAATGAAAATTCTATATATTATTAAAAGAAGAGAAAAAAGTCTTCTCCTTAGCCAAGTGGCAGCGTAGAAAAAAGCCATGTGGCATAGGTAGTTAATAATTAGTTATTTAATTAATAATTAATTATTGATTATTATTTTTGAATTTAAATATCTATAAAATAAAATATTTTATAATAAAAAATGAAAATTCTATATATTATTAAAAGGAGAGAAAAAAGCCTTCTCCTTAAGCCAAGTGGCAGCGTAGAAAAAAGCCACATGGCATAGGTAATTAATATTTAGTTATTTAATTAATAATTAATTATTGAATTATTATTTTTGAATTTATATATCTATAAAATAAAATATTTTATAATAAATGTCACACCTCCTTTTTTCCTCCGGTAAGGGTAATAAGGGAGTTTTTCTACTCTAAGTGATATTATTCGATTTTGGGATTACTTATTAATTTCAGAGTCGCCACCCGAATTTTTTACGGTGTTCCGGGACACCATTTATTTATTGAAATCTCAAACCAAGGAAATGTTGACTCTGTTTAAAATGTCTGCAAACTAGAAATCCTTATAAGGAATCTGTCAACCCGGGAGAAGGTGTTAGGCACTCCCGAATTCTGTGGTTCTAGCACGGTTGCTTAACTATTAATATTTGGCCTAATTATCTAATTGTTTACATATTTTAAACCTATTGTGCTTTTTAGCCTTTTTTCACTTTTAAAATCGTTTTTAATATTTATGGATTTATCTTAAAATAAGTCACGATGTCGTGCACTTATTTGTTTTTGGACACATTATAATGACACCACATGAAATGCACCCACAATTACAACATGTGATTTTTATTATAGTTTAAAGTTGAAGACGGGGACATGAGTTGTCGCACCCGCGTGTAGATTACGTAGTCAAGACTATGGTCGTGACGGTTTTATAATATCCATTTGTGGCGATGTTCGAGTTTTCTATTTTTTCGAAAGAGCGTTTTAGTTTTAAGATCGATTAGGACGTTTATAGATTTATCTTGGACAAGTTACGATGGCGTACACTTATTTTTTTGGGCACATGGCAAAAACGTCACATGAAATGCACCCAAGATTGCTATGTGTATTTTTATTAGTTATTTAGAGTTAAGGGTCGGGGGCATGAGTTGCCACTCCCGAGTGTAATTTATTGTAACTTTGGGGTAATGATCAATTTTTGTCAAGTTTCAAAGTAAAGGTATTCATTCTACCTAAGGATTACCTAAAGTGAATTTCAAAAGCCTAAAGGTAACATGTTTTGGGCTATGGCCCTGTTTTAACCCAATTTTATCATTTAACTCTTTAGCCAATCCTAATTGTGACTAATTTTGCAATAAGGGTGAAGCCTTTGATTAATTTGAGTACTTCGTGATAGGTCAACAAACAGAGTTTCGCAAGACTTAAAACAATCCATATTTCAGTCTAACAAAAGTAGGAATATGCTAACACAATACACATAATTCATGGATATATATATTTGTACACGCTTATACGGATATGCAAGAGCCTTTTTGGTCACTGATCTTGCTCGAATTTAGTAAACTTGAAACAGAATTTTATAACCTTAAAGAGAACGTGGTACAAACAGTTTTTTTTTTACCAAATTCGATTTGCTAACTTAACGATTTTTAACAACTCCAGTACCCTAAATACATGCCGTTTGAATTCATGATTCATATATATTAAGCTTTATCTATTTCAGATAGGCTGCAGAATGTGAGATGAATCAAAAATGTTTTGAGTTACTAATTTTGTAAGATAACTGATTTTGGAAATTCAGCGAATATTATGAAGAAAACTTCGTATAGACTAATTCGAGTACAAATTCATGCTTTTGATCTAATTATCTACTGTTATTAAAATACTTCTTCGAGCAAATAACTCTAATTGTTAGGCCTACCTGCTCCCTTATGGCCCAATAGCCTAGGGAGCTAAACCTGATTAAAGCCCTAATGGGTTGTTTCATCAAGCTGGCCCAATTTTGGATTTAGCAAGGAAAGTGAAACAAGAAGACGAAAAGAAAATCTAAAATAATAGTTTACAGTCCATATTTACAACTAAAAATACAAGAATTATAGTATTACATCCTCATTTCCTTATGAAATACAATTTCCTAAAAGATGAAAACAATGAGTAACAAGAATAAAGAAGGGGCAGAACTGCTCCTGTGCGAGCCAGCCTTCAGAGACTTTGGAATCTGTATTTTTCAATGTTAATCTAAAATTGTAAGTCCAAGGTTTGAGTACTTGGACAGTATTAACAACAGACCTTTGGGCATTTGTGAGATGAATTTAACCATAAGAGGAAGTTAGATTCAACCTTAATGATGCCCTAGGAGAACAAAATATGTTCATGCCTTTTTATGGACTAAATCTAACCATAGAAAGGGTAAGATTCCAATCCAATGATATTACTTTGTCGAGACTCTTAACAATTATGTTTATGTTATGCAACAGATTTTAGTAAGCATTTATTCAAATGCTTTGACTGCTATGGGCATTTTGAGGAGTGAATCCGACCATTTTGTGATTTCGGATTCACTTTCCTAAAGCTCCTTCTCATTACACACTTATGCCCTTTGAAGGATAATTTTCAGCAAGCTAAACTACTGTTTATGCACTATCAATGGGGTGAATTTGACTATTAGGAAGTCAGATTCATCTACCCTAGTGCTAACTTAACATAATTCCAAACCATATAGAGGCTTGCTTATTTAGGCATTTTAGAGGATGAATCTGACCATTCAGGGGTTCAGATTCCTCACTCTAATGCCTTTCTTAATTACATATTTTATACCCTTTAAAGGGTAAACTTAAGCCAACCATACTAATGTTTGTGCACTACTAAAGGGTGAATTTGACTATTAAGAAGTCATATTCATCTACCCTAATGCCAACCTCCTAAAATATCTAGAGACTTACTTATTGAATCTCTTTATTGACCAAAGAGACTCAACTGAAAGCCCATTTCTGCATTATCATTGATAGAACCTGACCATAGAGAATGTCAGATTCAACATCCTAATGCTGCTTGTTTCCTAATATAGAACTATGAGTATTCACCACATTTATATACGTTTAACCTANTTTATCAAGAACAACTAATTTAAGCAGTGAGTAGAAGAAGAAGATTCCAGTCCAGCATTTCATTGAGAACAGATGAGTTAATACATACCTTTTTAAGAGTAAAACAGCAGAAAACTTGACCAAATAAAGGTCAAGTGTAGGCAGTTATCAAAAGGAGAATTTCAGCAACAGCAAGCAGAAAACCAGAGGAAAAACCAGTACTCAGCAATAACAAACCCAGAAATCTTGAGTAGAAATGCTTAGGACTCCCAGCAATCGGACTCCAAAACAGAAACCCCCCAAAGGAACTAAGAACCAATTCCTCTATTTGTAAACTTGTTTTCAAAAAGAATTCTGATTTTTTCCTTTCTAATAATAATTTATTTATTTTTTGAAACTTTTTGTTTTTGAATGAGAAGTATTTTGTATTCCAGCAGCTCTGAGAGTGTCAAAAAAAACTATAACCTCCTCATCTCTAGAAAGAGGGTCTATTTATAGGATATTTGGGAATGAGATATTCTTTTGAATATTCCCTATCCAAAGCTGAAAAACAGCACTCAATAGTACATAGGGCAGCTGTCAACCCTATCTTTGGGACAGCTGCCCCTATTCTAGAACTTTTTTACTCATTAAAAGACCTCTTTACCCTTGCAAATCTGATTTCCTAAACTGAGTTACCTAATGTAACCCTTGGAGTCCCTAAATTTACCATTGGGTAATCAAGGTTAAACTCACTTGGGTTATTATTTAAGTCTAGTTACCTAAACCTAGTCAGGTTGCTTAGTTAACTAGGACTTATAAGTATTATTAGCTTGATGATAGTTTACTTGGCTTAATTAAAACTAATCTTGATTCTTTAAGCTTTGGTGAATTATTTTAGATTTAAACCTAATTGTGATTAACTCGATTTGAGTCATTATACTTAATCAACCTAATTGAGTGATCAACTTAATTAACCATTAGTGAAGGTAGCAATTAACTAACTCTTAGCTTAGTATGTAATTAGCTTATTAAATGTTGACTTATTGAGATGATTAACTCACTAATCAATCGTTGATTTTAGGTGAGCTATTTTCAGGTTCTAGGTTAGTTAGTTTAGGTCCTTAGAGTTGGTTTCCAATTATACTGTTAGTTATCTTAGTTTCAAGGGTATACCTAATCAAAATAATTAATAGTTAACTAATCAAACTACTAAATCAAAGATGAGTTGAGGCAAAATCAATTCAACAATAAACTAAAAATCAAAAAACAGGTTAGGGGGTCGAACAGCTGAGCATAATATACAAAGAAAAACTAAACATGGTCAATCAACTGATGCAAGCACATGAAGCACATTTAAAACTCATGAATCATCAAAACCTGAACTATATCATTCCAATATCCAAACAGGGTTCAGTTAATCTAAGCATGCATGTGTGAACCAAGTCTAAACTAAGAACATGTTTTAAAAATATATTTTGGGGCTTTGAACTAATCAAGCATGAACAGGTACAAGAAAATAATCAAAATAGTGATAAAGTCAGAAGTAAACAGTGACACAAAGAAGAAAAGAAAACTGATTAAACTATGCTTATTCATGCTTAAAAAAATACGAAACACATAGAAAGGAGACGGGGTACCCGTAAAAGAAAGGTTTGGCCGGCAAAAAATGAAATAGCCGGACCTTGGCCGGACTCCGGAGGGTTTGAAAACGAGTCAAACCCACATGAATCAATTTCTCTTATCAAGAGCAACTAACTCATGTAGGTCTGAACCGTTGAATCATTCGAAGTCGACCGTTGTAGCATTTTAGGTTTTTCATATTCTTAGATCTGAAATCGGGTAATTTTGGGTGGGATTTTGGGGAAACTGATGGTGAGATGGGGTTAAGGGTGAGGAGAGGGTTGTAGGGTGAAAGGTTGGGGTGGTTTGGACATAGTCCGCCACCGTTAGGCGAGTTCGGTGGCGGAAACCTAGGGAGGCTAGGGTTTGGTCGAGGCAGAAGAGAGAGAGACGAAGGGGAGGGGAGGTGGCTAGGGTTTGGTGGGGGTTATACTTTAATGAAATTAAGGGGGGTGGTGAGTGTTTGGACATATATATAGTTAATGGATAATGAGTTATCAAACGTTGGATCTGGAAAGATCAACGGTTGAGATCTTTCGATTTAATTGAAACGGAGTCATTTTGGGTACTAGGGTCGGACCGGGTAGGAGGTGTATTGGGTTAGGTCGTTTGAGTGTATAGAGATAGGGATTGGACCTGAGTATTTCTTGGCCCAGGTTCGATTTAAAGCTCTCTTGATTAATTAAACTAGTTAATCTAATTAGGTTCAAATCTAATTTAATCCAAAAAATGTAGTAATTAATTTTAACCTTACTTTTCATCTATTTACGGATTAATCAAGAATAAAATGACCAATTTTATATTCCTAATTAAACCTGTGATTTATCGAATAAAAATGATTAATTTTTAGTAATTAGTTATTAAAACTACATTACGTTAAATAACCATCATTCGTTTGTTATTTTATTCAATTAATTACAAATAATGAATATATAATTCCTTGATAATAATGATGCGCCTAAGTACAAAATTTTAAATAATTTTAAAGGATGAATTATGAATATGCAATGCAAAAATAATTCACAATTAACACTAAAATTCAACAAAATTTGTCAAATTAATTTATTTTATTGAATTTTGTAGGAGTATATGGTGGGTGAAAAATCACATGCTCACAGCTACCCCTCTTTGCTCGGAAACACGAAGAGTTTTCGGGCAAAGACAAAGTGAGCAGCAATAAACGACTTTTACTTATTCATATGTTCCATTGTGAAGTGTTATTTTTAAAAGTTTGACCGAACTGTGCTTCAGAGATTGCCTATATATCCTTGGCTATAAAGGAATCAGGTCAGTGTAGTTCTGGAAGTTTTGGTAGCTGGGACTACCGAGTAACTGTGGTTTCACTGCAGTTGCTATTCTTACTGCTGATGATCTCCTTATTACACCCAAGTACAAAACGAAAGACTAACCAAACCTATCAGCTGCTAAATTACAAGATTCCTATCTGGGACTTGGTCTTGAGTCTTGATCTTTTGCTGACTCTGACCTGGATCCTGGTGTTTGTTAATCACTAATGCTGGTTTTGTCTTATCGTTCCTCGGATCAAAGCAGGATATACTGGACGGATGACTTCAATCTCGTCCTGAATAGTCCACATCTTCCCCGTTTGTGCACTTTTGGATTCAATCTTCTCTTTCCTCTTTTTTTTTGTTATTCTTTTTGGATCGAAACTTCTTCTTTTGGTCGTCTCGAGTCCCAATGTCCTAGAAATGTAATCTGCACAAAAATTAAAAAAAAACGAATGAAATTTCTGCCCCAGTTTGCACTAGGAAGATTTTGTGAGTTATTGTAACGAACACTATGCTACTTCATTATTGAAAGCAATGAAAAGCTGGGACTGGTGCACCCGGAGTTACTGCAGACTAGGGAGTGGATAACCTATATCTCAAAGCGGGATCAACTAGGGGTTGGGAGCCCTATGTTGCAAAATGAAATCAACTAGGGATTGTGTACCCTATGTTGGAAAAGAAATCAACCAGGGAGTGTATACCCTTGATTGGAAAAGAAAGCATCAACTAGGGAGTGTATACCCTTGATTGGAAAAGAAAGCATCAACTAGGGAGTGTATACCCTTGATTGGAAAAGAAAGCATAAACCAGGGAGTGTATACCCTTGATTGGAGGAGAAATCAACCAGGGAGTGTATACCCTTGATTGCAAAACAAAACATCAACCAGGGAGTGTATACCCTTAATTGGAAAAGAAAACATCAATTAGGGAATGTATACCCTTAATTGGAAAAGAAAAACATCAATTACGGAATGTATACCCTTAATTAGAAAAGAAAACATCAATTAGGGAATGTATACCTTTTTATTGGAAAAGAAATCATCAACCAAGGAGTGTATACCCTTGATTGGAAGAGAAAACATCAACCAGGGAGTGTATACCCTTGATTGGAAAAGAAAACATCAACCAGGGAGTGTATACCCTTGATTGGAATAGAAATCATCAACCAGGGAGTGTATACCCTTGATTGGAAAAGAAATCATCAACCAGGGAGTGTATACCCTTGATTGAAATAGAAATCATCAACCAGGGAGTGTATACCTTGGAAAAGAAAGCATCAACCAGGGAGTGTATACCCTTGACTGGAAAAGAAAGCATCAACCAGGGAGTGTATACCCTTGATTGGAAAAGAAAACATCAACCAGGGAGTGTATACCCTTGATTGGAATAGAAATCATCAACCACGGAGTGTATACCCTTGATTGGCATCGACTACGGGAGCGCGTACACCCATGTCGGGAAAAAGTGTAATTGGGGATTGGAGGCCCCATACTACTTTGAGTTATTTTCAACTTCAAATCTTCATCTCTTCTTCTTCTTCTTCTTCTTCTTTTTTGGTGAGGAAACTTCCCTTTCTTTGGAGTCAATGCTGCAAAGCTCCTTCTAGCTTTCACGCCATTCTTTTTTATTGCACCTGCTTCTGCATAGTAGCTTTTGCATATGTTTCATATTTTCAAACAAAGAACAATTTGTTAGTTTGAAACGGTGGATGGTTTTGCGGCCTTGATTTTCAACTGTTTGATCTAAGTTCTTTTGATGAAGATCCCAATCACTTGGTTGCTTGCTTGCCGGGTATTGGGTTTCATCTCTAATCCCGGGGACCTTGGCTTTCTAGATTTTACCATGGCGATCGGTCACGTGGGACCCAACATTTTATTTTGCCTTTGTACGCTTTTCACTTGCTTTTTATTTTGGATTTCCAGAGTATCGGGGGGAGTTTTTCCCCTCAAATTCTGCTGCGACGGTTAGTCATGTGAGACTTAACCTTCCCAACTTTATTTCACCTTTATTGGCCTTTCACTTCTGACTTTTCTTCCAACTGTAACTTTAGGTCACTTGGAATACTTCAGCTTTTCAAACCTTGCCAAGATGGCTAGCCACGCGGGGTTCAACCTTTCAACTTCATTCGCCTTTATAGGCACTTCAATTTGATTTTCTCCTTTCAAGGTTTTGAGTTTGAATCATCGGCCATTGTGGCCAGTCGGGATCGACTCAATGCCCCTGACGAGGCTGGGTGCCTTTTGCATATTGACCCGTGTCAAATGAGAGCCCTGTAAATCAGTCTTGCCATCTTTTCTTTGCCTTAGTTTCAGGACAGAGTTAGACCGAAAGGGATTCAAAAGAAAAATAAATGACAGAATGGACAACAAATTTAAACAAAAGGTGTCTCTTTCGGGGAAAGGAAAGAAGGACTTATCTGTAGTGCATGCGGACTTCAATGAACATGGCATACCATTTGGATTGGATGCCTGATCCGTGTAAACCGTCCGACTCTCAGAAATTCGTCACAACTATTACCTTGAGATTGAGAAACCTTGCCTCGGACTGTGTCCATGTCAGTGACCCATTATCCTTTTCGATCAGTGGCGCCCTTTGTGGGTTTTCACCAACTAACCTCTCTCATTTCTCTTCTCACCCTCGCCTTGTAGTGCTCTTTGCGAGTTTTCACTAACAAGACTCTCTCATTTTTAATTTCTCTTCTTACCGTCGCCTCACAGTGCCCATGTGCGTTTTCACCAATGAGAGTCTCTCATTTAATTTCCCTCATTTGCTTGTATTTGGATCCAGACAACTGTATCCTCCAATTTTGGACGTCTTTGCCGATTGGTCGGAAGGACTTGAACAGGGTTTTTGGTGAAAATAATTTGCGTTGAATTACAACTTTGGAACCTTTAAGGCGACACATCGTCGAATCTTAACACTTCCCCCAGCTTAAACTCTTGGGGAAATGTGGATTTTTGTTTTGGTGTAACTGAACCTCAGGGAGAGGCTGCCTACGTATTCTTCGGAATCAAGTCGAACGTAGTTCAGACAACTTTTGTTTTTTTCTTCTTTTTTTTTTTTGATTTTTTTCTTCTTTTTTCATTTCATCATCTTTTTTTTTTTGTTTTTTTTTCAACATCTCTTCTTTTTTGTTTTCCAATAACACTTTCAGGTTCCAAAGAGGGTAATCAAAGAAGAGTAACCGGCTCAAAGGGTTTGCAA
This sequence comes from Nicotiana knightiana, assembly GCA_005239525.1. Taxonomy (NCBI): domain Eukaryota; kingdom Viridiplantae; phylum Streptophyta; class Magnoliopsida; order Solanales; family Solanaceae; genus Nicotiana; species Nicotiana knightiana. The sequence goes on along the minus strand of ML396163.1, from coordinate 2,141 downwards.
AAGGGTTAATGGTGTTTGGGTAGCNTTCGGGTTCCAAAGAGGGTTGTCAAAGAAGAGTAACCGGCTCAAAGGGTTTGCAAAAGGGTTAATGGTGTTTGGGTAGCGAGAATGAAAGCGTTCGTCATCCCAAACGGAAAACATTTGAAAATATATAGAGCATCAAACATAGTGCCTTTTGACGGCATCTGCATTGACAGCCGTTTCGGGGTTCCTTCGATGTCCCCCAAATATAATGCTCCTTTTGGTAGCAATTTCCTTATGATGTATGGACCTTTCCAGTTTGGGGCGAATTTTCCTTTCGCTTCTTCGTGGTGCGGGAGGATACGTTTTAAAACGAATTGCCCTACTTCGAAGTTCCTATGTCGCACTTTCTTGTTGTAAGCGCGGTCCACTCTATGCTGGTATAATTGCCCGTGCACACTGCGGCCATTATTTTCTCATCAATCAAAGTTAATTGCTTCAGTCGGGTCTTGACCCACTCATTGTCCTCAATTTCTGCTTTGACAATGATCTGAAGGGAAGGAATTTCGACTTTTGGGGTATTACTGCTTCAGTGCCGTAAACCAATAGGTAAGGGGTAGCTCCAACCGATGTGTGCACGGTCGTGCGATATCCCAACAATGCAAAAGGCAGCTTTTCATGCCATTGTCTGGATGTTTGAATCATTTTCCTGAGAATTTTCTTGATGTTTTTGTTTGCTGCTTCAACGGCGCCATTGGCTTTGGGCCGGTAAGGGGTCGAGTTGCGGTGTGTTATCTGGAAGTGTTCACATACCTCCCTCATCAAGTTACTGTTTAGATTTGCGGCATTGTCGGTAATGATAGTTTTTGGGATACCAAAATGACAGATGATATTAGAATACACGAAATCCACCACCACTTTCTTAGTGACAGCTTTGAATATGACGGCCTCGACCCATTTCGTGAAATAGTCAATAGCAACTAAAATGAATTTGTGCCCATTTGAGGCCCTTGGTTCGATTGGCCCAATGACATCCATTCCCCAGGCAACAAACGGCCAGGGTGCTGACATAGGATGCAGTTCTGATGGTGGTGCATGGATTAAGTCTCCATGTATTTGACACTTATGGAACTTCTAGACGAAACCGAAACAATCTTTCTCCATGGTCATCCAATAATATCCAGCCCGCAAGATTTTCTTTGCGAGGACGTACCCATTCATGTGGGGACCGCATACTCCTGAATGGACCTCGCTTACAATCCTTTCGGCTTCTTTGGCATCTACACATCTTAACAGATTTAGATCTGGAGTCCTTTTATACAGTACTTCCCCACTTAGGAAGAAACTGCTGGCGAGCCTTCGGATGGTTCTCTTTTGGTCTCCATTGGCCTGCTCTGGATATTCTCTTATATTCAAAAATCTTTTAATATCATGATACCATGGTTGGACATCGGGTTCTACTTCGACTGTGTTGCAATAACCATGCCTTTCCTTGATTTGGATCTCCAATGGGTCTATGCGAACATTACCCGAATAGGGAAGCACTGCAGCTAGGGTGGCCAGCGCATCGGCTAACTCATTGTGGCACCGAGGAATATATCTGAACTCGAAGGCTTTGAATCGCTTACTAAGATCCTCCACATGTTGTCTGTAGGGAAGGAGTTTAACATCTCGAGTTTCCCACTCTCCCTGATCCTGCTTAATGATCAAATCGGAGTCCCCCATGATCAACAACTCTTCTACATCCATGTCAATGGCCATGTTCATGCCCATCATACAAGCTGCATATTCAGCAGTATTGTTTGTGCAGAAGAAACGGAGGTGGGTCGTGGCAGGGTAGTGTTGTCCTGTGGGTGAAATCAAGATCGCCCCTATCCCAATACCTTTCGCATTGGCTGCTCCGTCGAAGAACATTTTCCAGGTGTCAGCGCCTTCCGAGATTATTTCGACGGAGTTGATTTCTTCATCCGGAAAGTAAGTGCTCAAGGGTTGGTATTCATCATCAACTGGATTTTCAGCTAAATGATCGGCTAATTCTTGAGATTTCATAGATGTGCGAGTGACATAGACAATATCGAATTCCATGAGCAAGATTTTCCATTTTGCTAATCTTCCTATGGGCATTGGCTTTTGGAATATGTACTTCAAAGGATCCAGCCTCATGATGAGGTAGGTGGTAT
>ML396161.1:84978-109267 GCA_005239525.1 Nicotiana knightiana | reverse complement strand
GAGGCGGAGCAACATTATCACTCCACATTCAAGGAAATACTTGCAGTAAAAAATGGAATCAAGTATGAATTTCTGCACGTTTCCTCCGTTGTGGTGGTATCGTTAGCATTATAGCAGGGTGTATGTATATTTGTTATGAGGTGCATTGGGTGCATCAGATTCATGGACCTTTGATATTAAGGTTCAGGGACGTCATTGTGGTTAGATGATGAGTTGTGCGGTGAATAGTGTCGATTCAGCAAGGGTATGCAGTCATGATCTAGTATATTGTGTGCTAGTTGATGCAGTCCTTATATATTGGAGCTAGGCCTGGCTAGAGTAAATTTCAGGTGTCTGAATGAATTCTAAGCTTATTATATGGGTAAAGAAGAAATCTCCAGATTTGATCAAGCTATTGTGATCGACTAGGTTGTGGTAGCACAGGCAGGTGCTCGAAATGTTAAACGGTGATTTCAGACAACTCCAGAGCAGTTCTTAGCACGTTCGAGGATGAACGTCGGTTTAAGTGGGGGAAAGTGTAACGACCCGGCCGGTCGTTTTGAGATCTAGCGCGTCGTTCAGCCGTTTGAGGTCATGAGCAGCTTCGTTTCAGGTGTTATGACTCGTAGGTGTGGTCGGTGTTGAACTTCGGGAAGTTCGGAGTCAAATTGGATGGAAAATTCTCATTTTGTAAGGCTTAAGTTGGAAGAATTGACTAAGATTAGAATTTTGAGTAACGGACCTCGAAATCAAGATCTGAAGGTTCCAGAAGATTCGTATGATGATTTCGGACTTGGGCGTATGTCCAGATCGGGTTTTGGATAACCCGGGAGGGTTTCAGCGTATATTGTGGAAGTTAGTATTTAGAAGAATTTCATAAGTTTGGGTTGGAAAGCATCTCAGTGTTATAGAGGTCTGTTTGGGATTCTGAGTCTGGGAATAGCTCCGTATGGCGAATCTGGAGTTGGGAGCGCGATCGGATTTGAATTTGGATGTCCAGAGGTCATTTTGAAGTCATTTGTCTAAAGATAGAAATTTTAAAGTTTTTGAGAAGTTTGACCGAGAGTTTGACTTTTTCGTATCAGGGTCGGATTCCAATTCTGAAAGTTGGAGCAAGTCTGTAATATCAAATATGACCTGTGTGCAAAATTTGGGATCAATCGGACGTGATTTGATAGGTTTCGGCAATGGATGTAGAAGTTTGAAATTTTCAAAGTTCATAAAGCTTGAATTGGAGTGCGATTCATGATTTTGACGTTGTTAGATGTGATTGGAGGCCTCGAGCAAGTTCGTATCATGTGTTTGGGACATGTTCGTATAATTGGTTAAGGTCCCGAGGGCCTCGGGTTGATTTAGAAAGGTTAAAGGAATGGATTTCGGACAAAAATAGCTGCTGAAAATTCTGCAGCAAATCTGTTTTGGGACAACAATTTATGCATCGAAGAGCTAACTTTGGAAGCGTATATATAGGAATCTATAAGGAAACTGAAAATTTGTAAAACATGAAAGTTGTAGATCTTGAAGTGTAGTTTTCATAACATTAAATCATTTGTCATTTGAAGTTTTGTGTGCCCGATTGAAGATGGCTGGTGGAGCAGTTTCGCAAGAATTTTCTGATGCATGGAGCCGACTTTAGAAGCTCATATCTCGGACTATATATACAGTTATATGGTTTATAACCTACCAAATTAAAGATCTTCGAGTCTATTTTTTAAATATTAAAATCTTTTGTTATTTGGATATTTCTACAAGTAGTTATGGGTGTTTTAACAGAAGGTGTTCAACAAGGGAAAATTGTAATAGGATGTACAACGTGCACAGAACAAATGCAAGGTACAACTCGATGAAGCATGGGAAGATTGCTTTAAACACTAATTTAGCCCATTTCTTTCATTTGGCTTGGATGATTTTAGAGAGCTCAAGGAGGGATTTTCACCAATCAACACAAGGTAAGTGATTTCTTCCTATTTTTGAGTTAAATATGTGATCTTACATGGATTTAGACATGAAAAATTTGTATAAATTTGGGATTTTTGGGGAAGACCTAGAACTTGGAATTTTTGACTTTTACCATGAATTTGAGCATGAAAATTGTAACAAATTGTATATTTGACTTAGTAAAGTTATGAGTAGAATTTATCTTTGAGAAATTTCAGAATCCAGGCACGTGGGCTAGAGGGCATTTTGGTCAATTCCTTGAGTGGAGATGAGAGTTTATATAATCTGAATTTTAACAAATATTTGAGTATATTTCATTGGTTTATCATTATTTGGATAGTTTGGGGGCGTTGCGCATCTATTGATGTCGACATAGAGGCTTAGAAGACGGGTATGAATCTCCGGAGCAAGGTGAGTCTCCTTTCTAACCTTATAAGAGGGAATTGTCCGCATAGGTGTTCTACGTACGGTGTGTAATTGTTTTGGGGGCTACATGCGTACAAAGTGACGAGAGTCCGTACGTAGAGACTATTATATCATGTCGGGTAGTTTTATGACTCACGAGCATGCCATTACGTTCCTTATGTGTATCTTTAGCCAAACATTGAGTTGCTTATTATCTTTGAACCAGTATGCTTGTTATCTTTGAACTAGTATGCAAATGGTAGAGTGTTGCCTCTGAATTTCCAGTGAATTAATCCTTGTTACAAGTATAGCCTNAGAGTCAGCACTCGAGTCGCAGGTATGATTCGCGATCGAGGGAAGCTTTATGTTAATTATATGTAAGAGTCAGCACTCGACTCGTAGGTATGCTTCGCTATCAAGGGAAGCTTTGTGTTAATTATATATAAGAGTCAGCACTCGAGTCGCAGGTATGATTCGCGATCGAGGGGAGCTTTATGTTAATTATGTATAAACGTGTCAGCACCCGAGTAGCAGGTATGATTTGTGAGTGGGAGAAGTTTTATGATTAATTTGTAAGAATGCACTTAGGGGACGGGCCGTTCGATCCTCGGCAGTGCACAATTTATTTTTATTATTGGTTCGGGCCGAACGACCCTCGGCATATATACATATGACATACCCCTTGTGACTTAAATTGATAAATTGATTTAAGGATAGAGATTGTTAAATAATTTCGTGGATAAGTACTTGACAGATATTTGGGGAAAAATGAAGGAGAAACTACTTATTCACTCATTTTTTTAAAATTACTCGGAATTATGTGCCTCGTATATATATTTTGTTGCTTAACTGCCTTCACATGCCTACCGCTTTCATCATATTCTGTACCATTTATATTATTGGATCTTAGTGAGTGTCAAGTCGGCCTCTCGTCACTACTTCTTCGAGATTAGACGGGATACTCATTAGGTACATATTTGTTTATGTACTCATGCTACACTTGCTGCGCATTTTGTTGCACAGGTACCTTCATAGCACAGTGATTGACTTGGAGACTTATACGGGCTGCATTTATCCGGAGGCGTTTCGCGGCTGACAGAGTTTCCCTCCTATGTATTTATACCTTATGCCGATCCTTTGTCCAATTTGTTCCTCGGGCAAGCGATATATAATTGTATAAATTTTTAGAAGCGGCTCATGTACTTGTGACACCGGGTTCTGGCATACGTATTGGGATATAATTCCTTAAGTGTAATCTTTTAAACCATTGTTTTTAATTAACAGACTTTTATTTTGTTATTATGTAATGAAGTAAAAGGAAGTGTTTTCATAAATGTTTTTAAACGGAAAGTTATTTCTATTAGTTAATGTTTTGGTTTGCCTGACCTTGTGTCCGATGCCATCACGACCTTAGGGATTTTGGGTCGTGACACTATGCAAGAAAAGAAATGAATAAATACAAAAGGATAAAGTATTTCTTAGCTTGATGTGTTTTTGTTTGGCGAATTTTGTTGTGTGAAGATAGTGATCTTGTTGTGTGTATGTATTTGACGACGTTCCTGTTATGTTCATTGTCCCTGCATCCAAAGAAAAATCGTGAATTTCGCGAGGGAAAAGTAGGTTTGTTCTCTTGATTCCTTGCCTTGGATTTGCTCTTGTCTGGAGGTTATCCTTGAGTCACCCTGAGTAACGTCTGGCTGCTATAAAAATATAAAATTTCTGAAAGACATGCGTTTGATAAGATTTTATAAAAATAAAGTTGTTTTACATATGTAATAAGGCTGTAGAGCAAATAATTTTCTGAATTAATGAATTTGACACGCTTTAGAGACATTGCAACCTCCTTAACTCGTAATTTTTAGGATCCTCCTCAAAATTCTACCCCAGTTTAAATGCATACTTCTAGCGATACCTTCACAGTTCCAAACATGATGAGATCAGGCAAACTCGAGTTCCTTCCCCAATTTCTGGCCATGGGGGAATGAAGATTTTAGTATGAAGTGACCGAACCCTCATGGCTGCCTACGTATCCCCTCTTAAATAGGAATCGGGTCAAGCGTAGTTCAATTACATCAAATAGAAAGTGCAAACATAATCATAAACATGGTATCCCTTGACTACGTCCGAATTGATTGGTTTTGGCCAAATATCTCCATCCATTTATTCAAGTATAAGTGCTCCTCCTGTTAATACTCAGTGAACCATGTAAGGGCCTTTCCAGTTGAGTGAGAATTTCACCTTGGCTTCATCCCATTGTTGGAAGATCCGTTTAAGTACCAATTGCTCTGGTGTGAATTGCCTTGACCTAACCTTTTTATTGAAAGCTCTTGCCATTCTATTCTGGTAAAGTTGACTGTGACACACTTCTTTCATTCTTTTTCCATCAATGAGATAATTGTTCATGCCGGTTCCGTACCCATTCTGTGTCGCTGAGCTCGTCTTCCTATATAATTCTTAAGGAAGGGATTTCTACTTCGGGGGGATAACGACTTCAGTACTGTAAACCTGTAGATAGGGGGTTGCCTAGGTGATGTATGAACTGTGGTTTGGTACCGAGTAGAGAAAACGATAGCTTCTCGTTCCATTATTTGTAATTGTCTACCATTTTCCTCACTATCTTCTTGATGTTCTTGTTTGCGGCTTCTACGGCTCCATTCATTTGCGGCCTGTATGTTGTAGAATTCCGGTGCTTGATCTTGAATGTATCACACATATCTTTCATCAAGACACTGTTGAGATTGGCGGAATTGTCAATAATTATTGATGCAGGTACTCCAAGTCGACAAACAATACGGTCCCGGTCAAAATCTGATACGACCTTTTTTCCAATTCGACAAACATGTGACTATATATGAAACATATAACACACCCAAACTTATTCAGTACATAAAAACTAAAATTAATATCGACAAACAATCATCAAAACACCAAATCCATCAATCCCTAAAGAATAATTACTCCATAGACGTGCAGTAATTCATCACAAATAAGTTTTAGTTAAACGAAAACACAAATAGATCCAAACTCTTTGTCTTGAGTGATGATTGAATGATGAAATCATGTGCTCTTGCTTCTCCAACTTCTCCTTAGCTTCCTTAGGTCTTAGATATGTCAAAAGTCAAGAAAATACCACTTTTCCATGTATATATACCAAGTAAGGTCGGGCCCAAACGAACAAACCTTTTCCAATGTGTAATAGGACTCTTTCCAGAATAGGATATGTGCAGCTGCGCACCTGGAAGTGTGCTCTGGCATATGGCGCGTACTTTGGACAGTATTTTGCCTCACTTACACGCCCGTGCACCTGGGCGGCGTCCTGCTAAATTTTTCGTTTCTCTACTTGAGTGCACTATTGTCCGTTGATCCCCGAACACGATCCCAACTCAACCTTGGGCTTTTGCTCAGACTTCAAAGCTCCAGAATAGCTTGTATTCATTCCATTACATCTACATTGCTCAGAATCACTCCTACAAGGCATAAACAGATAATTAGTGCAAAACAATAGCGATAAAAGTGTAGTAAATGAGAGTGCAATAAGCAACTAAAACACGCAATTATAGCCTACCATCAACACACCACACATAAACCATTGCTCGTCCTCGAGCAATCAAACTACACTTTATAATGACACGGCCTTTTTAAACAACACTTATAACTCATCATACGAAGAATACAATTTCAAGTGCTCACAAGAGGTAAATAGTTCAAATAGATGGTTAATTTAAACAAATGGGTATGTCTTGTAAGGTGGTTTCCAAAGAAACATGATTACAAGATCAAATGGGTAACAAAGATACATAACATTTAGGTGGATAAGGCATATAACTGGCTCAACAACGAAATGCCTATATCAGTTTCAAGACGGAATAAAACTACTATTTTTCTTCGCAATTACACGTGGAAAGTTCCATACATCAAAACCTCATACACACATAGCAGAATACACCAAAACCTCATACACAAATGGCACATAACTCACACAAGATTGGGTAATCAAGACACTCTAGCCAAATAAGTTAAGCAAAGTTAAGGTCATATAATTTAAGGTACTTATGCAAGAATAAAAAACTGAGCCTAAGTGTCACAACTAAAGCACTCACTATTCTCAATGCATGATTGAGGCAATATATATTACTTTCGTTTCAAATGATAGCACAAGGTTTCCTACTCCTAAAAAAATAAGAACTAACTACGCCCGGTTAAAAAAAAACCCTTGTAAAAGAATCGCGGCACAATGAACAACAAAGGCGGACTTAATACACTAAATACAAAAGAAGATCTTTGTCTTTTATTTTCAACTTTATTCCCTCAATAAATTTATCAAACGATATCCATCGTCGGGAAAAATAAAAATATTTAAGTTTTTATGAGTTTTTCATAATTGTTTTTATCACTAACTACTAAAACTAACCAAAAGAAACGAGACTTAAATACATAAAACATAGATACAAATATATCCCCCACCCCACACTTTAATTTTGGGCATGTTCCCATGACACACAATTAAAAAGCGCAAGTTAGAGGAAACTTCCCTGAATATCTATTCGAGGTCTGAGTCGAAATCGGGTTCCTTCTTTGCGCCCAAACTAGTAGACATATCCACGCATAAATCTTCTTCTCAGCCTTCTTGGGGTACACCCTATACTTGTCTTTTTCACTCATCACACCCTTCTCTTTTGAACTTCATTTCCACTCTACAATTGCAGTTGGCTTCTCCTTTCTAACACACACCTCCACATTCATCTCGAAGGTCATCGTCTCCTCACCCACTCTAAGAATGAGCTTTCTATCATGTATGTCTAATATTGATTTGTTCGTCGCTAAGAATGGTCTTCATAAGATAAGGGGGACCTCTTTGTTCTCCTCCATCTTACTTCTATTAAATCTACCGGAAATACAAACTTACATACCCGAACTAAAACATCTTCAACTGTCGTATAAAAGTTGTTTGGTCGGCCAGCTGCAAGGATATTGGTGTGTACCTTATCTCTCCAATCTCATTATTCAGCTTCCTGTAAATAGAAAAAGGCATTAAACTAATATAGGCACGAGAGTCATACAAGAATTTATCAAAATTAAGAGCGCCTAACGAGCAAGGTATAGTAAAACTCTGTGGATCTCCACACTTTTGTGGGAGTTTGTTTTGCAAGATTGCGTTGCAATGCTCTGTGAACTTTACATTTGAGTTCTCTTCTATCTTCCTCTTCCCTATAAGTATCTCCCTCAAGAATTTTGCATATGCTCGCATTCGTGAGAACACTTCTACGAATGGCAAGTTTATATTAACCTGTCTCAGCATCTCTATAAATTTCTCAAATTATTTGTCCAGCTTTTGTATATATAACTTTTGGGTAAAGGTTAGAGCAAGCATATGCTCGCTCTCATTATATTCCTCCCTTCTTGAAGTTTCCTCCTTCTTTTTCTCAACAGTATTCTTGGTTCTCTTCTTCTTATCAACTTCATTTTTTAGCTGCTCCTTAATTTCTTTTTCAGGCATCACATCTTTTTTACCAGAATAGGATCTTTCAACACTTTCCTACTTCTCAAGGTCACAGCATTTACTGTTTCTTCGGGATTCCTCTCAGTATCAGCTAGTAGAGTACATGGGATTCTCGTAGACAGTACAATTGCAATTTGTCCCACTTGTTTCTCTAAGTTTCCCAAACCAGTGCCAAGTTCTTTGATAGCTTCCCCGTGAGCATCTAACCTCTTATCCGTCTTGACAATGAAGGACTTCATTAGATCTTCTAGCCCAGGCTGAGTGGAATGTTGAGGATGGAACGGCGGCCTTGGGTGATATACAAAACAAGGAGCTCCTTGTCCTTGAAATCTGGGATTATTTTGTTGCCATGCATTTAGAGTACCCCCGGGTGAACTCCATGAAAAATCGGGGTGCTTCTGAGCCATTGCATTTAAGTTATAATTCCCAATAGCGTTAACTTCAACAATCGGCACTCATGAGCAGTGCGTCCTCTTCCACATATATCATACGCTGCATGGGGCTCGTAGTGTTTCGAGGGTAAGGTCAGCTTCTTTATTTCTTTGGCCATGGAATCAAGTTGTATCTGCACAGATGTGTTAGCGTCAACTTGGTGAACACCAATTGACATTGTTCTTTCAGCAATTTCTGAGGGCCACAGATTTGAATCCTCAGATAACTTATCTATAATTGTGACTATCTCCTCTAGAATCTTTTTCATCAATGGGCCTACAGCTGCTTTGCTCAATGTTCTACGCGAGGCTGGTGTCAATCCATCCCAAAAATTTTGAAGTTGCATCTTGAGTTCAATTTTTCTATGTTGACACTTTCGCACTATCTCCTTAAACCTCTCCCGAGCTTCAAAAATAGTTTCAGTGTCATTTTGGCAGAAGTTATGAATTTCTCTTCTAAACATGCCCGTCATAGCTGATGAGAAATATTTGTCAAGAAATTTTGTGTTCGTCTCATTCCATGTTCTAATCGATCCATTAGGCAAGATTCGAATCCAGAACTTTGCATTGTCTTTAAGTGTAAAGGGGAATGCCCTTAAGTAAACTGCATCTTGTGACACACTATTGCATTGAAAGGTGTTCATAATCTCGTCGAAGCCCATCAGATGACTGTTTGGATCTTTGTTTATATTTCCTATGAAGACATAATTGTTTTGAAGGGTTTGAATCAACCCATGCTTTACGTCAAAATCGTTAGCTGCAACTGGAGGTGGTCTCACACTTGATAAGCCTTGGTTGTAGACTGGTCTAGCATAATCGCCAAGTGATCTCCCAGTGCCGGGAGCTATGTTTCTGAGTTGGTCTGCTCCCACAAGTTTATTTTGAGCAATTCTCCGACCCCTCTCCTCTTTATTAAAAAGTTGTGTATTTTGAAGAGTTGTTTCCTCAGCATCCTTTGCAGCTTTTTCTCTTTGTTGGGATGCCTCTCTTGCAGCCAAATCAACATTATCTTCATCTCCCGACATAATTTCTATGGTTGAGGATCGCCCAACTTTCTCTGTATTTTGGGGAAGATCTATTTCCTTCCTCAGCTTTCGCAGTTGTCTCTCATTTTAAGGTTCCTAAGGTAGCACTTCCTTAACAAAGGATGAAGTCATGCACCAATCTAACCTGTAGCTTGCGCACAGACAAGGAACACCAAATTTAAAAGGAGATAAATAAAATAAAAAGAAAAATTCCTGAATTAGCACTATAAACTATTTCCAACACCATTGATTACCAATCACCGACAACGATAACAACACCAAAACTAACGAGCGTAAAACACACACTTAAATATGCTCCCTAGTCGAATATAGTATAATATAACATTGTATCCATAGGGATTAGTTTAAATAGTGTTTTTATAAATTCTACTGTAATTGCTATCCAAGATGATCGACAATATAGATTTTTGTGACTTAAACCTAAAATTAAGTAAAAGTCTAAACTATTGGCTAGTAACAATTGCAACAAGAGTAGTAAAAAAAGATATCAATGGGAGAAAATAGGGGTTGATTGGATAGATGCAAGATAATTGTCTGGATTTAACTATAGTCGATTCACTTATAATGTCCAAGTAGGTCTCTTGAATTCACTCAATTATTATTTCAATAGTTTAGTAGAAACTCCTCTCTCGATGAAGTCCCAACCTCATAACATTCTAAGGTCCCATAATTTTTTTTTAATTTTTTCCTAAAACCCGGATTTTGTGATGCCCAAGTAGGAGTAAAGGTTAATGGTAGTAGACCCGTGCGCTGGGAATTGAAGGAAATACTTTTGCAGAAGTAGGCATTTCTGCTGCCCATTATGCGGCCGCATAATCACTCTGCGGGCCGCATAACGGCCGCAGAGTGAAGCAGCCTTTTGGGCCTATTTTGAGACAAATTTCGCAGCCAATTATGCGACCGCATAACCGCTTGGCGGAACATACTTTGTTCGCACAACCGTCCTTGGATTTATGAGAAGTGTCTACGGGACGCATAACAGCCGCAAAGTGAAGCGGCCTTTTTGGCCTATTTTGAGGCTAATTTCGCGGCCAATTATGCGACTACATAATCGCTTCAGGAAATGCACTTTGTTCACACAATCGTCCTTGGATTTTTGCGGAGGGAGATTTTGCGGCGCATTATCTGATCGTAGAATAGGTCTGCAGGCCACATAACGGCCGCGTAGTGAAGCAGACCAGCCCATTTGCCAGGGCCACTTTTCGCGGACTGCATAACAATTATGTGGTCGTATATGCAACGTGGAACCTGTTCCGGAGCATCATTTTTTGGGTTTTAAAACCCGACCCAACTTCGTTAAAATAGATGTAAGGGGTCATTTTAAGCTAATTTTACGATATCTTTAGAGCGAGAAAGAGAGTATTATAGGAATAAAGTGATCTTCATAAAATTTTCTCTTCAATTCTTGCTTAAAACCTTGAATATTATAAAGAGAGGAACCTAGGTCTTCTTTATAAGAGGTAATATTATATCACCCAAACTCTTAACTTAAAAATGTAACTAGAATGGGCCATTGGTAAGGTAATTCATGGGGATGAGAGTGATTACCTTGCATGCATGTGTTCCCAAGGAGTGTGGGGAGGTTCTGAATTAAAGATAGAAAAGAATAGTGTGTGCGTTGGTGGAGTCTTTCATAATTTTGGGTCCAATTTTGTTATATTGTTAAAACAGATTGAAGCTGCTAATATTTCGGAACATCTTAAAGTTTTAGGAGGCTCAATTGAGGTATGCTGGCCAAACTCCCTCTTCTTAGAATTGAATCCCATGATATTCATGAAATCTAGAAATTTCCACCTTGAATGTGACTGATCTGAAAATATATGTGTAATATGTATTCCCATGCTTTCAACATCTTATCTCGTCATCTGAGGAAATGTATAAAACATAGAATATGTATTAAAATTGCGTAGCCTTCAAGTCAAACTCGCTTAAAGATTGTTATGCCAAATTCTGGGAAAAGCCTCTATGTGCCTTAGATTCTATATTGCTCACATGTGAAATCAAAAGTTCTTGAATGAAGAATCGTGTTGTCATTGATGATAATAATAACGTTGGAATGTGGTAAAAAACATCAATCATGAAATATGGCCAAGCGCCAAGAATAACTTTATAATTAGGGCAACTCATTCCAATGTAGTGAAAAGATGGGAAAGAAAAATGAAATTGTGAATATGGTTGATTTCTCAAATGAGATGGCTTAGCTGATCGGGCCGAGATCGGACATCATGTAATAACACGATTGTGTTGTGAATAAATATCTAAACATGGTTGATGTCTCAAATGAGATGTCTTAGGCGATCAGGCCGAGATAGGATTCCGTGTAATATCATGGTGGTATTGTGAATGAAATTGTTAATATGGTTGATGTCTAAAATGAGATGGCTTAGTCGATTAGGATGGGATCGGACTCCGTGTAAGAACACGCTGGTATTGTGGACCGTGGTATAATGGCATTAAAACCCATCCAACCTAATAACGTGGCAATTGACTTGAAAAACATAGTGATCTTTAACTTGGCGTTTTAGTGTTACTTACAGCTCATATTGCTTTTTTGACTGTTTACCTGTATTACTATTCACTTTATTGATATGGTTTTTAGTTTCCATACTAGTACTATTCGACACTACTAATGTCCCTTTTGCCGGGGGCGCTGCATGTTTAAATGGATGATGGTGGTTCCATAGCAGACAGTGTTTATTGCAGATAGGGTTGCATCCTCTTCTCAGCGAAGCCGATGAGCCCCATTTCATTCAGGGGTCGTGTATTATATCTTATGTTTAAGTCGTTGTACTTTTGAGGTATAGTCGGGGCCTTGTTGTCGGCAACTTGTTTACACTCTTTGTATCTTTAGAGGCTCTGTATACATTATGTGGGTTGTATATGGGCCCTAGAAAGGTCAAACGGATTGTGTTATATTTTTGATTATGGTCCACTAAATCATAAAATGTATTATTTTGAAACTTAACAGCAGTTTAGAAAAATAAAATGACTTAGTAATGTTTATATATATACGATACTTCTACTATTCAATTAATGAAAGCATGCCTTCTCTGGATCATAATTGAGTTGGGTAGAAAAGCAATAAATAGGCCGCGTCCCCTCGGTTGAGCGACGATCGCGCTCCACGAGGTTGGGGCATGACAAATATGAACTAAGTTAAGCTCGGTGAAGATATGCAAGAATTCGTAGTTGATTGTTTCTTAGGAGAACCTCTTCCAGTTATCCTCCTAAATAGGTCTAAAAATAATTCAACTAGCCTCCTTCGATTACTATGAAGAATCAGTGAATCAACCAACAAGATAATGCAAAAACATCAGAAGTTATTCCTCTTTCGATTACCAGAACATTTGAATATAGAAGCAACAATTAAAACACCCAAAATTATTCAATACATAATAACTAGATTTAATATCGATAAACAATCATCAAAACATCAAATCCATCAATCCCTAAAGAAGAATTACTCCATATATCTATGGAGGAGTAAATCACAAATAATTTTAAGTTAAAGGAAAACACAAAATGATCCAAACTCTTGTCTTGAGTGAGAATTGGATGACAAAATACTTGTGGTCTTGCTTCTTCAAATTCTCCTTAGCCTCCTTAGGTCTTATATGTGTCAAAAGTCAAGAATATACTATTTTTCCAGGTATATATACCAAATAGGGTCGGGCCCAAATGAACACACATTCTCCTACGCAAAATACGACTCTTTACGGAATAGGATGTGTGTGACCGCACACGTTTGAGTGTGCTCGCGCATATGGCCGTGCACTTTGGATAGTATCCTGCCTCACTTGCATGACCAGTTCGAACCTAGTGCGTGCTCGCGCACCTTCGTGGCGTCCTGCTCGATTTTTCGTTTCTCTCATTGTGTGAACTATTGTCCGTTGATCCCCGGACACGATCCCAAATTCATTCCATAACATCTAGGTAGCTCGGAATCACTCCTGCAAGTCATAAAACACACAATTAGTGCAAAACACTAGCGATTAAAGCTCAAGCTTAATTAAAGTGAAGTGAATTAGAATGTGATAAGCCACTTAAACACGCAATTATAGACAAGCATCACCGAGTCTCTACAAATAGTAAACCTAACACTTATTGAATAAATTGAAAGGAATTAACCAACAGAACTATTAAGCACAAACTAGATATTTCTAAATGAACTCAACATATACTACATCAGATAACATGCAAAAATCGGTAGTACAAGTCATTAGCTCTACTGATTTTGCTAGAAAATCCATATATAAAATTATTCATAATAGAATTAAATAGTACAAGTACAATATCAGAAGATGACTCCGAGGTCTGCGACCGTGCCGACAAGTTTACCTCGAGTCTCCACCAAAATCCTTGACCAACCAACTAGTAATCAACAACAACAGAAGCACCTGGATTTGCACAAAAATGTGCAGAAGCATAGTATGAAAACACCACAGCAGTACCTACTAAGTATCAAGACTAACCTCGGTGGAGTGGTGACGAGGGATAGTCCAGACACCTACCAGACTAAACAACCTGAACAAGAGTGAATGTGACCTAACATAACAGAAAAAACAATATTAGTATAAAGCTTAGAAGGATGAAGAATACAACAATTCTTAATAGTAACAATAATTTTTAATAGTAAACAGTCATGTAATAATGATGTAGAGTAAGCTAAGTGCAGTCTAAGCCCAGTGAAACCAAATAAGAAAATCTGCAACTACTCAAAAGAACAACCAATTTCACACCAGATATGTTAAACATTTCCATGAGGTACTGAACCTCATAATCGCAATTCACGTGTCCCGATTCATGAACCCTAATCACTTGGCATCTTGTGCACACATTGCAATCCATAACCGCATGGACGACTCACGTGCCAATAAAACAATCCTCACGCAAAAAGCAAGTATACAAGAGTACGTATAATTGACTAAATGGGATATTTATGAGGGGCTCGTTGTTAAGAGCCATTACGTACCTAAAAGAAATTCATAAACAAAATTAGTGACATGGGAAATAAAGACAAAACATACAAATACATAGATATATAGCTAAATCTATTTAACTCCCCGGCAATGGCACCAAAAATGGATCTCGGCCAAATCCACGCCATTATTATGTAGAGAGGCGGTCAATGCAATAATAAACCCAATAAAGGTCAGGATCGAATCCACAGGGAGTTAACAAATGGGATTAGGTGTATATCTAAGTTAGTTTCAAGTATTGGCTCTAATTACACTTTCACAAACTTGGTTGGTGTTCTACTTCTATTTTACTCTATTGATTGCAAGTAATAAAACTCATGACAATATTTTTGGTTTTGGTTTTTTTTTTCAAATGATTAAAGGGACTAGGGTCGTAACTTCTACCTAGGTGGTTATCTAACAGGCTGTAAATTCCATGGCAATCTTGATTAGCTAGGGTTGTAATATAGCTATCACACCCGGGTACTCACTCTATACCTCTCGGTAGTTTGAGTGATTTTGCCCAATTTGTCTTTCTCAAGTCCAAATGGTTATTTGCACAAAACAAGTGATATTATCTCAAGTCGGGTATTACTATTTCTATGTTTAACCCATTAATTGGGGCTATCAATTTCTTGAGCTCACCCCAATTCCTTGTTAGCCAAGTTTTCCCGGACTTAATCCCTCTTTATCAAGTAGAGACTAAGTCATTTAGGCATGAATCAGTGTTTGAAACCATTATTTCTTGAGTTCTAGAAAGAACTAGGCTAAATATCACTAATCCAATCACAAAGAAGCCATAAATCAAACACCCATTAAATACTCACACTAGGATTGGGTCACAACCCTAGCTAAAGATTTAGCTACTCATGAAAATTGAAGAAATTAAAGAAGAATTGAAGATAGAATCCATAATATTTGATTATGGGATGAAAATCTAGTGTGTGGAGACATATCTAGTACGAAATTGCAAAAATTAGTAAGTAAAAACGAAACAGGTGCTCTTCTAAAACATAACTTAACCTAAAAATGACAAAAATCTAAGCTAAAAATATCTGATAAAAATGCCCCTGCAGCGGTTGTGCGGCCGCATAATCTTATAAGCCACTAGGGACCCCGTCCGAACATACCAACAAATCTTATAACATAAAGAGGACCTACTTGAGGTCTCAAATCACATGAAATAACATCGAAACTACGAATTGCACCTCAAATCTAACACATGAACATTCATATTTTCCAAGTTCCAAAACTCGTGTTGAAGCATATCAAATCAACCCGGAATGATGCCAAATTTTTCATGCTAGTTCCAAATAGCATAACAGAGCCAATCCAACTCTCGGAATCACAATCTTAGCCCAATATTAAAAAAGGCAACTTCCGGTCAAACCTCTAAACCTTCCAAAACTTCAACTTCCCAATGTTTGCCAAAATGCATCAAATTATCATACGGACCTCAAAATCAAAATCAGGACGCATTCCTAAGTCCAAAAATAACCATATGTCTATTGGAATCATCAAAATGCCATTTCAAAGCTGTCTACAAAAAGTCAAATTCCGATCAACTTTTGTTGCTTAAGCTTCAAAAGAAGAATCCTTCTTCCAATTATGGTCTGAAATAAAGTACAACTTTTTGGTACTAAATAAATAGTGAAACTGGATAAAGAAGGGGACTCCAGGGCTGCGGAAACTACGGAAATATACCTTAAGTCTACAAAAGCAGTTGAATTCGAGTAGTCTCATTACTCGCCACTTGGACCAATATTTGTACCTACACAAGAAGTGCATAAGTGTAGCATAAATACAATTGACCCTATGTACTATGCGTGTGTCGAGCCAAACATCGACGAAGTAGTGACGAGGCTATGCCAAGTCACTCACAAATAACATATACGAAATAATAATAGTAGATAAACAAGAATAGGAATAAAGCAGTAAATTCCTATAAACGGATCCGAAGGTCAACTTCAAGAGAGCCCCAAAATAACTATCTTAAGTATCATATAACAATACCGAGGATAAGTCTACAATCCCAATTAATTATTGCATATCAAAATTGTTGCGGCGCGCAACCCGATCTCGCTGCATCATCGTATGTTAATATCATAATCCATCCTTATTCCTTCATATCATTTCAATACCGTTGCGACGTGCAAGATGATCCCCAGCAATTCAAAATTATTAACATAAACGATGCAACAACAATATTTACAAAATATTGACATAAAGAAGGTGACCGTACGATTAGCCTTATGCAAGGGAAGGCAGCGTTTAGCCTTATGTAGAAAGTAGAATGAAAAGCAGATAGTAGCAAAATATCTTAGCTAGTAGCAGATTTCGATAACACGATTGTTGTGAGGATTGTGACTTCGCGGCATGTCTATCCGTCCCTTCATCAAAAGAAAATCATGTGTTTTTTGTAGATGGGGGAGGTTGATTTGTGTCCCCTCTAGCTTTGCTTGTCCTACTTTTCTTGGTCTGATGATCCTCTTTGCATCATCGGGGTAGCGTTTGGCTAAACAGAGCTACCTTACAAGCAAGCATGCATAGTTTTGTAAAGACATAGTAAAAATGTACTTTAATAATTTTAGATGAACCGACGACTGTGACAAGATCCGAGACATTGCAACCTCTTTTGCTATGGACTTTTGAGGGTCCTCCTAAAAATTTTGCCCCAGTTAGATGGATTGATGTCTCTGACTGCTGTACATGATGCATCGGCTGATCTTTATTCAGAAATTTGAGGGTCCTTCTCAAAATTCTACCCCAGTTTCTAATTGTGGAGGAAAATAAGATATTTATTGGTTTGTGACCGAACCCATAGGGTTGCCTACGTATCACCTCTTAAATGGGAATCATGTCCGGCATAGATCATTTTACATCATTTGAGAAAGCATAAAGAGTTACATATAGTATCGTTTAACTACATCTGAGTTGATCGATTTTGGCAAGACTTCGCCGTCCATTTCTGAAAGTATGAGAGCTCCTCCTGTCAGCACTCTGTGAACCATGTAATGACCTTGCCAATTAGGAGAGAATTTTCCTTTGGCTTTATCTTAATGCGGAAATATCTTTTTCAAACGCCAGCTGCCCTAGTGTGAACTGTCTTGGCTTGACTTTTTGGTTGAAGGCTCTGGACATTCTGTTCTGATAGAGTTGCCCGTGACACACTGCGTTCATCCTTTTTTGTCTATGAGGGATAGTTGCTTATAATGGCTCCTTATCCACTCTGTGTCACTGAGCTCAGCTTCTTGTATGATTCTCAAGGAAGGAATCTCTACTTCGGAAAGAATAACAACTTTTGTACCATAAACCAGCAAGTAGGGAGTTGCCCCCGTTGATGTGAAGATTGTGGCGCGGTACCCTAATAAGACAAATGACAATTTCTCGTGCCACTGTTTGTGATTTTATACCATTTTCTCAGTATGTTCTTATGTATCATGTCATGGAAGATAGTAGTCATAGCCCTTATGTAAGTGTCCCCAGCATTCTTTAGGCCGAATGGCATCATCTTATAACAGTATACTCTCCATGGCATGATGAAAGCCATTTTCTCAGCGTCCTCCTCATCCATCTAGATATGATGGTAACCAGCGAAGCAATCCACAAATTATTGCAGCTCATGTTTGGCACAACTGTCGATTGGGATGTGTATGTTTGGAAGAGGGAAATCATCTTTTGGACTGGCTCGGTTGAGATCCCTGTAATCGACGCAAACTCTGACCTTTCCATCCTTCTTTTGAACTGGAACGATGTTGGCTAACCATGCTAGGTATTCCACCACCCTGAGGACCTTGGCATTGATTTGTTTGGTGACTTCCCCCTTTTTAAAATTCATGTCAGGCTTGAACTTCCGGAGCTTCTGCTTCACTAGTGGGCACATTGGATTCGTGGGCAACTTGTGAGCCATGATATATGTACTTAGGCCGGTCATATCATCGTACGACCTTTAAAATATTTCTTCATACTCCTTCAGGAATTGTGTATACTCTTCTTTCTCTGGCGATGACAGGTGGATGCTGATGCGGGTTTCTTTGACAGTCTCTGAATCTCCCAAGTTGATTACCTCGGTCTCATCCAGATTGGACTTAGGCTTGTTCTCAAATTCCTCTACTTCTCTGACGATTTCCTCTGGTATGATATCTTCTTTTGAATCACTGTCCTTTTGTTGCGTTGTCTCATTGCATTTCACAGTCATTGGTTCATCAAGATAGGAAATAGTAATGTTGTATAGGTAAATGTATGAGAGAAAAAAATAATAAATATCGATTCATTAAAACATAAAAGCAATTTTCATAATTTAAACAAACGTCTCGAAACATTAATAATTTTATTTAAAACAAAATGCAAGAAAAAGAAATAATTTTCTTGGGAAGCAAAAATAAACAGTGTTGTTCAGCCTTGCTACGCCGGGAATCGTCGGGCCCTGGATGGTCTGACAGTCCAATTTTCTGAGGAACGATCCCTTGCTCACAACTTTGATGTAGGGCCTTCATCCTCCTCCTCCTCAACGATAACACAACAATCCATATCCTCATTTTCCAAGAATAAGTTCCTTAAGACTACTAATGCTTCCTCCTCCTCTGGTCCCCTTATGATGCCGGCTTGCTGGAAAGTCTTTTCCAGATGCGGTATGGGTTGTTCCAATGGATAGTAAGGATCACGCCATGGTGGCGTCCAGTCATCGTATTCTTGCCAAGTGTACTGGTAGCCCAGGCCAAAGGTAGTGTCGTGGCGCTTTAGCCGTATTGGCTTGGAAATTACTTGAAGATTCTTACCAAGACCCTTGCCAGGTACGTATCCGCTCCAATTCATTATGCTTTCAATCTTACTACTCTACCATTTATCCTTGTTTATTGTGTTGACCCGTTCGATATGGTGGTAAGTGTCTATACCAAGACTTCTTCTACCTTCAAATACTGGGATAGTTTGGCGGCTGTAGATGGGGTTGCTCCCGTCCACTTAGATAATGACTTCCTGGTGATTCCACTCGAATTTTACCGCCTGATGCAAAGTTAAGACCACAGCCCCAGCGGCATGCATCCATGGTCGTCCTAGTAATCGTTTATAGGACGCGGATATATCTAACACCAGAAATTCAACCTCAAACCATGTAGGCCCCATCTGCAAACAGAGATTGATCTCTCCAATGGTGGACCTTTGAGACCCATCGAAAGCAGTTACATTCATGGATCCTTTTCATGTTTCGTACAGTCCCTTGCCCAACCTCTTTAGTGTTGTCAATGGGGAAATGTTAAGGTTGGACCCTCCATCAATCATAAACCTGGTAATGAAGTAATCTTCACATTGCACAGTAATGTGCAGTGCCCTGTTGTGACTCAAGCCTTCCGGTGGTAGTTCCATGTTAGCCATCTCTCCGCTTGTGATGTTGTTAGGTACATAAGCTTCATTCAACACTTCAATCAGAGTATTCCCTAGCTTGTACTTTACTCCAGAGGTTATCTGGTCTTGTCTCAATGATGGGAGGCCTGTTAGAAATCTATTTGCTGGACTCTCCCAAGTGTTTGGGTGTGTATACCCTTCCAGTCCTGGTCATCCCCTGTGCAGCACCAGCTTTGTCTACATTGACCTTTTTTTCCTTCTAGCTTCAGCTACGTAATCCCAAGGCACGACATTAGTGTTGAAAGGCGACGTAGTTGATACTGTCACTGTAATTGGTGTGGTTACCTTTACTTCGAATGGGACATGAGTCAATGCAGGTGGTGCTATTTAAACCTTTAATGGTGCAGGCGTATCTGTAGGCGGTGATACCTCAAATTCGAACCAGACTAATGTAGTCACCTCACCCTCTCCTGACGGTTGTATCTACACTATGATGGGATTAATAGTAACCACTGGTTTCTTGGGATCGTGACCTTCATTGATCAACCCGATTGACCCCTCTGTGTCCCATTATTCATCTATTTCTATCATATTGACGCCTCCGCCTCTATGATCTGGGAGGGGTTTATTGCAAAAAATAGGAGCAGCTTCCTTAGCTTGCATGATTTTGTTGTCGATCAATGCCTGGGTCTTATCCTTCAATGAGCGGCATTCATCGATGGTATTCCTTTCATTCTAGAATGGTATGCACATGTTTTGTTCGGATTGACCCATTGGGATGGATTCTCTGTGGGTACTGCAGGGATAAGGGTAACTTAAACAGCAACTTTCAACCTTTCATACAGATGGTCAATGGGCTAGGCAATGGCAGTATATTGTTTGGGTGGCCTGCGGTCAAAGTTGGGTCGAGGTCTTGGGAAATTTTTGCGAGCTAGAGGTGACTGAATGTTAGATTGTTGGGAGTTGTATATGTGACAGGCATTGGATAGTTGGGAATATCTGGGATAAGTGATTTGATATGTTGGTGGAGGTGATGTCTGATATGTGGATAGAGGTGCTGGCTGATATGTGGGTGGGGGTGTGTTGTATGTGGGTGGGGGTGCGTTGTATGCAAGTGTCAGTGGAGATTTGGGCCCCTGTGTAACCATTACCGCTCCTACGTATTTCTTATTGGATATGTCACCAGACTACAGTGCTTTGTTGTTGGATTGCAGTGCCCCAAAATTAGTGACCATTCCACTCATGATACCTTCTTCAATTCTTTCCCCAAGCTTGATGATGTCGTAATGCGGTTTTCAGTTACCATCAGTCTCTCATAATATTGTGGGTCCTGTGCCCTGAAGAAGAATTTGTTCATCTATTCTTCATCTAATGGCGGTCTAACCTTGTCCTCTTCTAACCTCCAATGAGTGGCATACTCGCGAAAGGTTTCAGTGGGTTTCTTCTTGAGATTCTGGATGCAAAACATGTTCGGTGCATTTTCCGTATTGAACCTGAATTGGTCTATGAAATCCGAGGCTATACTCACCCAACTAGGCCACTTCTTGGGGTCCTGGATGATGTACAAAGACAAGGCATCCCCTGTGAGGCTCCTCATGAACAATTTCATCTGGATCTTTTCGTCTCTTCCAAATCCGACCAGTTTGTCACAATAGGTCATCAGATGGACCCTAGGATCACCAGTACCGTCGAACATCTCAAACTTGGGAGTTTTGTAATCCTCCTGTAGTTCTACAACATATTGTATACAAAGATCTTCATAATTCAATCCTTCAATCCCCTTACCTCCTTCCACGCCTTGAACTCGGCTAGTCAATTTCTATAGTTCTTCGGCTAAGTTCCTGATAAGAATATCCTTCTCACTTGATTCCGGTGTGTAATAGATGGGTTGAGTGGAGTGAGGTAGAGTCTACACGTATATGAGGTTATTCTGGTGGCCTGGTGCCTGAGCATAGAGGTGATCGTTGGTGGAGTTTTGTGGTTCAGGAAGGATGGGTGGCGTCTTTTGGGGAGTTTGGCAGGTGTTTTATTGGTATTATGGTGGGGTGGATTGATTTTGGGGTGGATTTATATAGTGGTGAGTTGCAGGAGGATTCTGTTTGTTGGGTGTATTCTGAGGTGGTGTAAGGTTTTGAGTGTTCGGGTGGCTGACATCCGGAACACTAAGTGAGAATGACAAGTTTGCTAGGTTCCAAACATGCTCAATTTCCCCTTGAAGTTTCAGCATCCTTAGCTCAAGTTGTGACACAAGATCAGTCAAGATATGAGTACCCCAACTGTCCGAAGCCTCTAGGTGTTCAACTGGTGTAGCGTTTTCCTTTCTGATGTTGCTCAAGTCCTCCTTCTTGCCTTTGCCTTTGCCTTTAGGCGGACTAGGAAGAAGAGAAGGTGGAGGGCCCCTATATCTTTTATGGTATGCTGATGATGCAAGAATGCATGAACCAACCTTTCGGGAAGGGGAATAATCAAAAGAAAATAAAATAAAAACAAAAGTTAGCCAAGTCAGTGAGGATCATGAGAAAAATATTTGGAGTATTTAAAGACATATTGCAGAATTGTAAACGCGCGTCCTAAATTTGGGAGCCTCATTGTGCTCGAGGTAGGCGTAGCGACAAGGTGGTTTGGAGAACTTAGATACCAAAATGCATCATTTCATTAATGTAAATAGATGAATCCCAAAACGATACTAAAATAACAAATAGGAAAAAAGTCACTAATGGCACTCGGCCTTATTACATTTATGAAAGCATAAAAAGGTAAATCTAGCCTATTTGGTCCCAGAAGGACCTTCCCTAGATTCAATATTCTTGATTCCATCGAACAAATTTCCCAGCTCGCGCAGTCCCAACAGCAGGTAAACTCTAGCTAGGTGTCCTCCTTCATTCCCCTCGACGTTCTGGCAATCCTCGATCCTTTTGATTACTTTGCGCTCTAATTACACTATTCCTCGCTCGAGATATTCTAGCTTCCTATTGGAAAGGATCGCCATCTCCTTCCATTCCTCGATCAGCCTCTTGTTTGTCTAATGTATTTCACGGTGCTCGTTCTCATAATCATGGATCCTTTTGCGCAGCCAGTGTGATGGCAAACTCGTCATGATAGGTACGATATGATTTGTTGTGACCATATCTTTCATATACGTACTCTAAGGGTATGTAGGAGTGTTCCAGACACTCCAATTCAGCATTTTTCTTCAACCCCATCATTTTCAGAAAACCTTTGCCCATGCCGTTCTCAGGTAGCAACAACCCAGTTCAGCTAGTCCTTCTATTTCTTCTAGGAGCGGATTCATTTCAATATTCCCGAAGCAGAATACAACTCTTTCACTATCCCAAAACAAAGTAGCGGCCTCAATCAATATATTGTTTGGCTGGATGTCCAAAAGAGATGGTAAATTTCCCAGATACTTCTTCACGTGTTTCTCATCCCTGAGGAAAGGTCTTCCCACCAGTCTAGGAGCATTGGTGGGATATTGCTGACCATACCGAATCTGGGGACCTCGTGCCTCATTTTCTGCAAGACAAAAATTATTAGGCCATTTCCCCCACCAGACTCGACTATCTATACACTTATGGTTAGCATACCAGCAATTAGTTCTCCAAATTAATGCACAGAACGTGATCGTGTCCGTCGGGATTATGAAAACCCCGGTGGACTCTTGGATAAGGCTGTCTTAAAGGGTTATTGTGCGGACCACACATTAACCCAGCTATGTTTGACCATGATGCATGCACAATATAACAAGAGTAAGGTTTATATGAGGTTTTAGAATAGTACCCTTAAGCGGACAACTTGAAGGGGAAAGGCATGGAACAATCGACTGCACCGCTGATCGACGTGTTTTACCGCAAATAAGCCTTTCCGAATTTAGGGGGTGATATAAATAGGAAGAGCGCAACCACTCATCAACAGTTGCTATAGGATTCTTTTAGGAACTAGTGGAATATGATGTTGAGCATGATTATGCAGCAATAAATAAGCAACAAACAACATGTTGTCACGTATTTGCGCACAGTGAAAGCGATAAATACATCAGTTATAATTGAAAAGCGGTTACTGTTGGTCCCAAACGCACACGCAAGTATACATGGTCGTAGCAAGTAATATAATGTTAAATCGAATGTCCAACCCACATGGACTTACGTAAGCTACTTGCTGAATCACTCTAATTGTTGTGTAATCGAGCAAAACAAAATCCAGGAATGTAACTAATTTATACTACGATTCTATGAACGAACTAATTATCAAGTGGCAAGAATACTGTTGTGTGTATTCAGTAGAGAAAAATATTACAGGTTAATGATTAATTCACCACTCGTATTGCATTCTAATTAACTTTCCCTTTCATATAATTCACTCATGGTTTCTAATTAATCGAAAATTGCTCTTGTAGCCTTCTCCCGAAGTACTATTCACCTATTCTCAATAGATTAACACCTATATTCCTATGAAATTAATCTATTAGAACGCACTAAGATTATGATGTTTAATTAAGCACGGTGACTAGGTATATTCCTATCCTAACCACAAATACGCTCCCCTGGAGGGTTAAGATCACTCTCTCTTCAATTCCTCTCTAATCTATATACGGCTTTCCCAAGCATAACATAGATAGTATATAGAACCTAACTGCTGGCAAGACAATTAAGCAATTAAACACAGAATTGAAGAAACAACCATATATTGAGT
>ML396161.1:58016-84145 GCA_005239525.1 Nicotiana knightiana | reverse complement strand
CAATCAAGCATGAACATACAAAATTTCACATTCTTTCCCTTCTTTAAACATGCCCAAGTATAACAATTTAATTAATCATACCAACAACCTAATTGCAACCACCCAACCTCAAGAGTCGACTTGTAACTACTAAGCCTTCTCAATTCACGCATCTACCCAACAAGAAAGTTAAAACATTACCAATCGTTCATGAGATCACGTGCCCTCACCAACAACAAAATAGACATTATAACTAGTCCACACATTCATATATGCTTTTTAAGATTATTTAAGGACATCACACAATTGAACAAATTCACTCACTCTCATAAAGAATTCATATGCATCCCGTGGTCGTACTATAAGCATNCTAAGGGACGAGTAGGATATATTTAGGAATAGTGACTAACCCTCCTAAGCACTTTAATACACTACCTTCACAAATCAACACATATTCTTCTCAACCAATTCCCTTGCAACAATTCATATTCAACATAGGCCTTTTTCAATTAAGTACTTCTATATTTTTCACTAGCACAAATTAATAAAAATTTGGAGGTGTGTATCCTTTTGTACATACTTTTACTATCATTTTGTTTCTTTCCTACACACTCCATACATGAAGATTCAATGGCTAGTGACTTTTGAATATAATTTTTAGTGCACTAACAGGTCTTTCCATGGCTCCACTCAAAAGTTAATCCCCAATATCTCACCTTAATTCTTTTAGCGACCAAGTGCCTTAGGAGGAAAAGGTGTGAAAATCTCAATTTAAGAACAAAATAGAGGTATGACTTGTAATGTGGGTACCAAAAAAAAGGTCAAACGGCTCAAAGGGGCTAGCAATGGAAAATGTAATTCTTATGTGAGAGGCACATCCATAATCAAGAAAGAAAATGCCTGCGTCATCTCCTAGATTAGCATAACCTACAATTTCACTTCGGTTAACACACGGGGCAAGTTCTAGACTACACAGGATAGCATAGAAAATCACTAAACCTCACTCACACATTGCACATGACTCAATCACAACGGTTTTATTCAACTCTCAAGTCAAGAAAGCACACAAATTTGAGAGAATTAAGCACTATTACACTATGTAGCATACAAGTCAAACAACTAAGCTAAGCCATCACAAAATAGGCTATTTATTTTTTACTCAGGCATCACATGTCAAACCAAATATAAGGGAAAGCAGAATATATGTCATAACCTAATATGTCGGCATCAAACATGTCATAGGGTATTTCAAAGTTACTCAGTTTTTTCCTAACTACTCTAAAGATAATAATTTTAAATACCTAGTTCAAGTTACACCCTTGGAAAAGAACGGTGGTCCTAAGAAAAACCAAGGGGGAATTACTACACTACCTAAAACAAAAATCTTTTTGGTATTTTCTTTAGACTGACTTCCCTCAAGAGAACTGTCTAGGAGATCCATCGTCGGGAAAAGTCCACATATTTATATATAAAAAAAAAACAAAAAAAAACTATAAAACTTAAAAGAAAAATCATTTACTATCATGAATACAAAACTACAACACGAAACCACATTCGGTATAACAATTCCACAATACGTATGTACAACACCCCACACTTAATTCGTGCACTGTCCCCAGTGCATCATATATAGACAAAACCAGTAATAGAGGTAAGGTACAAGAAACTCCATGATCATTCAGCGTCTTCATCATCTGACGCTCTCCATTCCTCCTCATGCTCATCTTCTCCGTCATCTTCCTCATCTGAGCACATCGGCTCTGCATCAGAGTCGTCAAGTGTGTTGATATACTCATCATCTGGGAGCCTATATCCCTCACCTACTCAAATCATCTGCTGAGTGTGAGCATCGAGCGGGTATCTCTGATCCAACTCATCTCTCTCTTCAACTGACGTTGGGCGACCTCCTATTTGCAACTGCAAAGCCATCATCCCATAAAGATGAGCCATGAAGTGATTATCCCGCACATTGCGCTCTGCGTTGGTCAGTGAAGACTCTTCTTTCAACCTTAAGATATTGATATCAGTCTCTCGTGCGAGGTTATCAATGGTATGGTCAAAGTTGGGATCAACCGCTACATTCCTATTTAGCAGGAACTGAGTTAGAAAATTTGGGAATGGTATTCGATCAATTCTATTGCTCGAACGCACTAACCCCATTTGATAGTGCATTAGATGGCTCACATTCACACTCTGCCCGTCATGAGGAAGTAGAGCACAAAAATCCTTTCTCGACTGATTAAGGTGTCATGGTTTCATGGTAGTATCCGTGCATTAATCACTTTAAGCCACACCTGGGTTTCAGCCTTCGTTTTCTTCTCGAGAAACCTTTTATTGCGATTTGTGGCTCTATCCCGAATCCAAGCTGCCCTGGACTCAACCCCACAAAGTGTGTGCCTCACCTCTCTATCGTTGGGATGGTGGATGAATTTCTCTAGAGTCTCCACCGGAACACTTGGTGCACCTAGAAAATCGCATATGGCCTTGGCCAAAAAATCCACCAAGTGCCCACGAATTGACACCAATCCGTCCTTGTCCTTAGGGTCAAACCCTGCATAGAATTACCGGACTAAGTTAAGGTTGATGTGACCATTGTGCATGAACA
This sequence comes from Nicotiana knightiana, assembly GCA_005239525.1. Classification (NCBI taxonomy): domain Eukaryota; kingdom Viridiplantae; phylum Streptophyta; class Magnoliopsida; order Solanales; family Solanaceae; genus Nicotiana; species Nicotiana knightiana. Next base: position 81,561 of record ML396161.1, on the reverse strand, counting down.
CATATCCTAAACCCAACTCATGGATGCTCCGCCAAATCGCTGGGAATTGTGTTCTCATACTCCCTTCCTTAATGGCCCTTTCAGGGTGAACATGCTTGGGTTTGCAGCGTGCATACCATTTCCTGGATTGTACTGGTGTGGTGTTGATACAATATTCCTGTTGACCAACGGGTTGCTGTCTCATAGCAGCAACAACAGCTACTGCTTCCTCACCAGTCATACTGGAAGTAGAATCTCCCTCTTTTCTTTTCTTCTGAGGTGGTGGGGGTTTTGCTTTGCTTTTCGCTAGTTTCGAAGACGTGGCCTTTCCTTTGCCTGTGGCTCTTCTGGGTAGCATCGTTTTCCCTGCACAAATGATCAGTAGTTAGTGGGTGTCACAAAGTGTTTACTATAAGCTTTCCCAATTTTCCAAGGTTACTCAAACTTCACCTTGACACATTTATGAATAATTGACACATAAGGCTTCTCGTGAGCCTCTTCACATTTAAAATTTCATGGAGTTCAAGATGCATGACACTAGCGGTTTGTTTCCCGGAGACTCGGGCTCCTAATGGGATATGTATTTCCATTGAGGCATTACATCGAGAACTTGGCTAGCACATTGCCATGGGAGCTCTTATGGACTTGAGGGACTGCCTCATGTACCCAAATCTGGTTGGGGTTCCATAATACCACTTAGCTTCACAATTTCAGCCCATTCTAAAGGGTTTCGGGGATTGGGATTCACAACACAATACAATATGACCATGAATTGCATAAAGCCATAAAGAATCACCATGAATCAAGGATACACCTTTCATAATTCTAACACCCAATTAGAAGTACCAAAGGATAGGGATAGAATCATAACTCAACGATTGATGTGTGTTAATCAGATAAAGTGCACCACGAAATCGAACCTGTGCAGATTTGTGTGTGTTGTGGGTGTTGTGTGGGTAAAGATGTGTGTGTTAATCTATGAGTTTTTGTGTGAGTGTGCGAGAAAATTGTTGTTGGTTGTGTTCTTGGGAGTAAACCCTTGCTTGAGAGAGAGTTGAAAGATGTAAAAATAAGAAGAGGGAACTTACCTGGTGTTTGGTGTGCGTTTTAGTCATAAATCCTGGGCACCCTGGCGTTAGAGCTGAAACGCCCAGACTAACCTAGCGTTAGCCAGGCGTTAGGGGCTTGTCGCCTAGTTAAGCCTTGCCTTAGCCAGGCGTTTGGGGCTTAACGCCAGTGCCCACTGCTTTAGCCCCACTTTCCATCATGCTAGAACACTACTCCTTTCACCCGAATGCACTCGCAAGCTCGTTAGTACCTATAATTATACGGAATACTTCTAACTATGCTAAGATTTAACTAAGCATTGGGTTGCCTCCCAATAAGCGCCTTAGCTAATGTCGTGGCCCGACAATTACAACAAGTCAATAGGTTGCCTCCTATGAAGCGTCTGATTTAACGTCGCGGCACGACGCAGAATCTCGCCTCACTCATCAGCGAGCACGACTTTTGTCTTCACACGATTTATGGTACCACCCCAATAGTGTTTGATTCTATGTCCATTCACTAAAAATTTTTGTTCACCATGTATAGCTCGCAACTCAAGTGCACCATATGGGGTGACTCTCACTATCTCAAAGAGGCCTGACCATCTCAATTTCAGCTTTCCAGGAAACAGTCTAAGCCTAGATTGAATAATACTACATCTTGGCGTGGCTCAAAATGACGCGGATTTATATGTTTGTCCAACCATATCTTGGTCTTTTCTTGGTCTTTTCATCCAACTACAGCAATCTTTTCTCACCCGCGGCTTCAAGGTTCTTGTTTAGCTTCTTGATGGCCCAATACGCCTTGTGTTCAAGCTCTACGGGCATGTGACATCCCTTCCCATAGACCAGCTTGTATGATGATGCCTATAATGCATCATCTAACTTAGCAGTCCAATCTTTCCTGTTCACACTCACCTTTTTCTCTAATATTATCTTGATTTCTCTATTGGATACCTCTGCTTGTCCATTTTTTTTAGGGTGATATGCTGTTGCAACTTGATGACGGACCCCATATTTAGCTAAAAGGTTATTCAACAACTGATTGCAAAACGGGTTCCTTAATCACTAATCAAGGCACGTGGAGTACCAAATATGGAGAATATATTCTTCTTCACAAACGCAACGACAACCATGGCATCATTCGTCGGCAATGCAACTGCCTCCACCCATTTCGACACGTAGTCAATTGCCAGCAAAATGTATTTAGTTTCCCTGGATGATGGGAATGGACCCATAAAGTCTATCCCCATACATAAAAAATCTCTACCTCCAAGATATTATTCAAAGGAATCTCGTGCTTCCTTGGTATTGTTCCTGTTCTCTGGCACTGGTCACATTTTTTAACAAATGCGTGGGCATTCTTGAATAGCGTTGGCAAAAAAAAATAACAGATTGTAGCACTTTCGTCGCTGTTCAAACGCCACCATGATGTCCCCCATATGGTGATGCATGACAATCATACAACAACAATTCCACTTCTATATCAGGAATACATTTCCTCATTAACTGATCACCACATTCTTTGTACAGGTAAGGTTCATCCCAGTAGTAAAACTTCACATCGTGTAAGAACCTCTTCCTTGCATCAGATTCTAATTCCGGAGGAAGTACCCCACTCACCAGATAATTTACATAATCGACATACCACAGAGGAGGGTCTTGGGTTATAGCAAAAAGTTGCTCATCATGAAAAACTTCTTTAATATCTCCACCCTCCTCAACATGATCATGATTTTCCAGCCTTGAAAGATGTTCGGCTACTTGGTTATCAGTGCCCTTTTGGTCCCTTATCTCCACATCAAATTCCGCCAACAATAAAACCCAGCGAATCAATCTAACTTTAGATTCCTTCTTTGTAAATAAATACCTAATTGCTGCGTGATCTGTGTAGACTATAACTTTTGTTNTACTGACCAATCAGGTGCAACAATTATGGCGGCAGCTACCAATTTCTTCTTGAGCTCCTCAAATGCCTTCAGGTAGGGTGCATCAAAATTGAACTTGACATCTTTTTCCAGAAACCTACACAATAGAGTAGAAATTTTAGAAAAATCTTTAATAAAGCGCCTATAAAATCCTGCGTGTCCCAAGAAACTCCGGACGCCCTTCCCTGAAATTGGTGGGGGCAGTTTTTCAACTGCCTCAAATTTTTCCCTATCAACTTCAATGCAACTTGTAGATACTCTATTACCGAAAACAATGCTTTCCTGCACCATCAAGTGACACTTCTCCCAGTTTAACACCAGATTCATTTCTTCACAACGGGCCAACACCATGCTCAGGTTTTTCAAACAATCATCATAAGATGACCCAAAGACTGAGAAGTCAACCATGAACACCTTTACGAATTTTTCTACCATGTCGGTGAAAATCGCCATCATACATCTCTGGAAGGTGGCTGGTGCATTGCAAAGACCAAATGGCATTCACTTGAAAGCGAAGGTGCCATAAGGGAAAGTAAAAGTGGTCTTCTCCTGATCCTCTAGGCATGTGACAATTTGATTTTAACCTGAATACCCATCCATAAAGCAATAATATTCATGCCCTGTTAATCTGTCCAGCATTTTATCAATGAATGGGAGTGGAAAATGATCCTTGCGGGTTGCTTTGTTGAGCCTTCGATAATCAATGCAAACTCTCCAACCCGTAATAGTGCGGGTAGGAATTAGCTCATTCTTCTCATTCTAAATCACGGTCATCCCTCCCTTTTTGGGTACACATTGAACCGGGCTCACCCAGTTGCTGTCAGAAATAGGAAAAATGATACATGCATCAATAAATTTTATGACTTCTTTCTTCACTACTTCTTTCATGATGGGATTCGGCCTCCTTTACTGCTCAACACTCGGGCGATGTCCATCTTCCAAAAAGATTTTATGCATGAAAAACGATGGACTGACCTTTAATATCTGCAATGGTCCACCCAATCGCCTTTTTGTGCTCACGAAGTACCTTAAGCAATTTCTATTCTTGTGTATTGGTCAGGCTGGATGAGATGATCACGGGCAATGTCTCAGAGTTCCCCAAATAGGCATGGCGTACATGTGCTGGAAGAGGTTTGAGTTCCAGCTTTGGAGCCTCTTCAATAGATGGCTTATGAAGGGTTAGAGTAACAGGCTTGTTCAACTCTTCAAATTTTCCTAGCCCGTGGAGGTAACCGCAGGACACTTCAAGAATTTTCTCAATGTCTCCCCTTATTTCATCCTTACAGTCTTCTTCATCCCCAACCAACACTCGTTCAAGAGGTCAATAGGATTCAGATAGGGAACCATTGACTCCGATTTACTTTCCACTACAGTAATCATGGATAGCTCTTCATAGTGCACATGTAAATTGAGTGCCTTATAAACATTAACCACCTCCACTCGATCACCAACTTGCATTGTCATTTTCCCTTCACATACATCGATGATAGATCGACCCGTAGATAGGAATGGACGCCCCAAAATAAATGGGACTTCCAGATCAGGCTCATAGTCCACGATAATAAAGTCAGCTGGGAATATGAAGGAGCCCACCTGAACCAGCACATCTTCAATTACTTCCTCAGGATGAGCAAATGAGCAATCATCCAATTGTAAAATCACTGTTGTTGGGCGTGGTTCACCTAATCCAACTGCTTGAACACAGATAGCGGCATCAAATTAATACTTGCCCTAAGATTGCACAAAGCTCGCCTAACAGCATGCTTACCAATTGAGATTTGGATAGTAAAACTAACCGGATCTTTTAATTTATGAGGTAGCTTGCTTTGAATTCTTGAGCTAACTTCCTCAGTGATTGCCACGGTTTGGAACTCAGTCAGCCTTCATTTATTGGCCACAATGTCCTTGATGTATTTAGCATATTTGGGAAGCTCCTGCAGAATGTCTACTAGTGGAATATTGATTTGTACCTGCTTCAAGAGGTCAAGAAACTTTTTGTATGCTGCATTATCTTTCACCTTTTGCAACCTTTGAGGTCGCCTCGCAACAAAAGGTGGGGGTTGCTCAGCCACCGCCTCCTTTGCTGGCTTATCTGATTCTTTCGGGTTGTCTGNATTTTCTGATTGAAATCAAGTTGGTCATTCATCATTCTCTTCATAATCTCCTCAAGGCTTGCTGATGGTTCACCTTGAGGTGGTTTGTACTGCTGTTGAGGTGCTGGATGCCTGTAGTTATTCTGAGTGCTTTGATTTCCACCCCAAGAAACGTTTGGGTGGTTTCTCCAGTTGGGGTTATAGGTGTTTCCATATTGATTTTCTTGTCCCCTATTCGGGTTACCGACAAAGCAGACAGACTCTGTATTAACTGGGCATAAATCACTCGAATGACCCTCTCCACAGACTTCACAAAATACCTGAATCTGTTGCACTGGTTAGGCTTGTTGCACTGGTTGAGATTGTTGCTTGTTAATGATCAGGTTCATCTGATTGACTTGGTTAGTCAATGTGGAAATCTGATCTGACAATGCTGAAACCACATCTAGTTCAAGAACCCCTGGTGACTTTTGAACCACATTTCTCCCATCTCACCTTGCCAGTCTGGATTGCTTTTGGAGAATTTATTCAGTAATGCTAATATTTTATCATAATTCTTCTCCAACACTGACCTCATGCTGCTGCATCTACCACAATTTTTGTTTGCGGATGGAGCCCCTCAATAAAAGTGTAAACTAACACCTCGTTTGTCTAATTGTGATGAGGGAAATCTATGAGTAGCCCTTTGAACCTTTCCCATGCTGAATATAACGATTCACCTATTTTCTGTCTAAAGGAGACTATCTCACTCCTGATCATTGCAGTCTTTCCTAAAGGGAAGAACCATGCCAGAAATTTTCTCGCCAAATCATTCCATGTTGTGATGGAATTAGTTGGTTCTGCCTTCAGCATCGCTTTGCTTCGCCCAATATAGAGAATGGGAATAGCGTGAGCCTCACATAATCTAGCGTGACCCCGTTAGTGATATAAGTATCACTAATATCCAAGAAGTTCAGAACGTGCTGTTGTGGATCCTCGTGTGGAAGACCCAAAAACTTCCCGTTTGGATGAAGTAGTTGGATCATGCTCTGTTTCAGCTCAAAGTGCCCAGTGATTCTGGGCTTCACGATGCTGGAGGTGACGTTAGCAATACTGGGCATTTCCACCTCCCGAACAGCCATGTGTTGTTCCTCTGCCATGTTTACAGGAAATTGGATGAAGTCCTGAATATTGTCTGTATCTCTTGCTTCTTGCAATCTCATGTGAAATGATCTCTCAGGTTCGGGGTCAAAGCCGTCAAGTTTATCCTGGCTTCTGACCCTATGCATTCAATCGAAGTTCCTGAGATTAGAGCAAAAATCATGTGACGTTAGACTCAATGAAATAAACAATTAAAGCAAGTAACTAAAAAGTAGTCTATATTCAAGTCCCCGGCAACGACGCCAAAAACTTGTTGGTCCCAAACGCACACGCAAGTATACGTGGTCGTAGCAAGTAATATAATGTTAAATCGAATGTCGAACCCACAGGGACTTGCGTAAACTACTTGCTGAATCGCTCTAATTGTTATTTAATCGAGCCAAAAGAAAATCCAGGATAACTAATTATCAAGTGACAAGAATATTGTTGTGTGTATTTAGTAGAGACAATTATTCCAGGGTTGTGACCAATTAATCGCTCGTATTGAAATCTAATTAACACTCCCTTTCATATAATTCACTCATGATTGCTAATTAATCTATAATTTCTCTCGTACCATTCTCCCGAAGTACTACTAGCCTATTCTCAATAGATTAACGCCTATACTCATATGAAATTAATCTATTAGAACGCACTAAGATTAAAATGTTTAATTAAGTAAGGTGACTAGGTATATTCCTATCCTAACCATAAATCCGCTCCCCTGAAGGGTTAAGATTGCGCTCTCTTCAATTCTTCTCTAATCTATATACGGCTTTCCCAAGCATAACATAGATAGTATATAGAAACTAACTGCTAGCCAAACAATTAAGCAATTAAGCGCATAATTGAAGAAACAACCATATATTGAGTGAACTATAATCAAGGTTAAATTAATGTCGAATAAAATTACTCATGGCTAAACCACAACCCCAGAACAATTGGTGTTTAGCCACTCATGCTAGAATCAAACAATTGCATAAGTTTTGCATAAATTGAAAATACTAGATGAAGAAAACCAATAATCCTTTGCTTCCTAATGATCCTGTGTGTATCTTTTCTCCAAAAATGGCATCCCTCCCCCAAAATTTTTGTTTGTGGGTCTATTTATATGTTCGGGACAAACCCTAAACGTGTAGGAGACTTCTATTCAAACCGGAAAACACTTAAAACCTTCAAAACTCGGAATTGACCGTACCAGGGACCCCATGCGTTAAGACCCAAATGCCCAGCTATAGCCTGGGCAGGCATGGCATTAGGGCTATAACGCCCAGCTAACGCCTGGTCATGCCAGGCTTTAGGGCCAAAATGCCCGGCTATGGCCCAGGTCAGTCCTTTTCGACTCTTGAGTGCATTTTTGACGTTTATGCATCCATTTAGCCCGGCTTCCATCTCCAATTCACCTACACATGAAATAGACTCCATTATGCACATATGACGTGTATTTTTATCACAAATGCACATAAAATGTAAGGTACATAATGCTTAAAACCATGAATTCTAGCCACGCAGCAGTTACAAAGGAAACAAGAAACATGTGAGTTTCCTTTTGGGAAAATAAATTCTTGGGAAAGTAAACAATTAATTTCACATAAAGGGTAAAGAGAAAGGGTGCAGGCATTAACAAAAATAAAGCACATTTAGACAAATTCACAAAGCAGTTTGTAATGGTAAAAGCCTAGATTCCCCAGCAGATTCCCGATGCTGTCGCGCCCCCTTTTTCCTCTCCTTTCGGGTTTGTCAGGGTTTTTGAAATTATTGGGACAAATCATTTCCTTTTGGGAAAAAGGTATGTAAGGAATTTGAAGAGTCGCCACCTAACGAATTAAAGTGCGTTAGGGCATCTATTACGGGTCATTTATAACACTAATTTTATAACCAAAGAGTGGGTAAAGGCTTGAAGTTACTTTAATGGGAACTTATTAGGCACCCTTCGAAGTTCACAACTGTGGGTCCCGACAGAAGTTACTGTGTGAATTAATCAGGTGCAAATAAGAAGTCTAAGCACACATATGTGAATGAATGAAGGCTTTAACAGATTAGCTGTCTAAGCACACATATTTAAACAGGTGAAAGGGGTCTTAAGTTATTTATCCTATAGGATCATATCCATGCAATGCCTGGTAATCACTCCTCGATGAGGGGCTACATGTTGGATTAGCGCACGGGTCATCATATCCTTTTCTACGCATTATCCCACCCCTTAGTGGTTATTAAGCGAATTTTATTTAGCGACTCTAAGCGTGTTGTTACCCGTCCCTTCCTTGTGGTCCCGGAGGAGTTTTAGGACCTCTAAATCTGGGCAATTTTAGACGACCCCCAAGGTATTTAAAAAAGGAAAAATCAAGGCGACAAGCAAATAACAAGTAGGACCAGCAAGTAAGTGAAAGAATGAAATTAAAAGGCTCATGTTTACCTCCACACATATAGCAAACAAATAGAACGTCTCAAACACAAATACAAGCAGTCTTTAGAAAGAGTCCTAGGACAGGATGTCTAGGTGAACATTAATATACAGAATATGCAACATTGTTTCACAAACTCAACGGCAGGGTCCTAATCGGTTTTCCTATTGATTTTAAGTCCTATAAAACTTAGCAGTAAAAAATCAAAAACACTATTTCCAATTTTATATAGAGATTAATTACCTAAGGCTTGCCTAGGCGTGGGACTGTACGTAGTAACAATTACAATATATTTTAAACACATCTGAAGTTATTTAACCTACAAACATGCTATTTTAGGTGACACATATTTGAAAATGGACGATTGATACTAGTTATACTCAGAAAAACATACTCCTATATGCGAGACTGTTTTATGCCTCTTCAGGATCAGTGACTTATTTTAATTAAACTAGGCGTATTCAAACGAATGCAAACAGAATTCCTAGAACATGGTATCTGAATGCACACAAGAGTGACAGATTTTTTTGTTAAAGTTATTCATTAACCTAATAGCAGGATTTCTAAGTGAGAAGACTTGTGCAACATTAAAGCATGGATTAGCGATATGTGATATGTTGAAGCAGTAAATGTGAGACCCTAAGAACGGGATATCTAATGCAGGTTTGATATGATTTGCAAGTAAATGAGCATATCATCCCTAGGATATGGATTCTAATGCGAACTCACAGAATATAAACGTATAACATGCTTTCTACCCAGTATCATTAACAAGATCATACATCTACCCCCCCCCCCATTTTCCACTAGCCACCCTAATATTTTTTTACAAATAATTATTACAAACAAATGAATAAATTACATAAATGAAACAGAAATCAAACTATAGGGAGCTTGAAATATACTAGGAAAACCTAGTAAGGCCAGGCCTTCAATGATCTCAAATGCCAAAGGATTTCATAGCCAGATTTGTGTCCAGGTGTGGCAGAGTTCCCTAAGGACCTCGAAGATCCCAGGCAATGCTCACACCTAGACTATTCATAACAGGGATTGAGTAAGTCCAGTGTGGAAGGGCTATCCCCAGTGTGCCAGAGTTCAAAGGGATCTCAAGAGGATCCCAAGGCAGTACACAAACTGGAGGGGCAGAACCTAAGGACTTAGGAGCAAAGTGAGAGTGCTTGACATAGTTTTGAATATGTTTCGAGAAGAAAACAACACTGAAATAATTCAATACGTAAAGAAGTTTTCTGAAAATAATGACCGGTCAGTTAGTAAAACAGTTTGAAAATAATGTAAACATTTTTCTTTTTAAATTCAGTAAGCAGCCTGATTGGCTACAGAACCAACAAGTCCAGCGTTAATAGAATGAGTTACATAGACGATGTCGAACTCACTCAACAGTATCTGATACTTCAATGACTTACCCTTAAGCATGGGTTTCTGAAAGATGTATTTTAGCGGATCAATCTTTGATATGAAATATATAGTATATGCACAGAAATAATTTCTCAACTTATGGGCTATCCATGTCAAAGAATAGTAGGTGCATTCTAACAAAGAGTACCAGGCTCCGTAAGGTGTGAACTTCTTGCTCAGATAATATATTGCATTCTCCTTCCTTCCTTTTTCAACATGTTGTCCTAGAACGCAACCAAAGGCCCCATCCAGCATACACAAATAAAGCGGCAGAGGACTTCGTGGTTCAGGTAGGACCAACACGGGATCTTAGATAAATACTCCTTGAATTTGTCAAAGGCTTTCTGACATTCTTCAATTCAGCTTGTTGCAGCATCTTCCCTCATTATTCTGAAGATTAGCTTACATATCACCGTGTATTGTGCTATAAAGTGGATGATATAATTGACGTGCCATAGGAAATGCATCTCATCTTTATTATTCATTAGAGGTAACAAGTCCTGCATAGATTTAATTTCTGACGGCTCTGGCTCAATACCTCGGCGGTTGATGGCGAAACCTAACAATTTTGTAGGGACACCGAAGGCACATTTTGCAGGGTTCACATATATAGTGGAAGATAGTCACCATTTGTATTTCCGTGTGTATCATGCCATGAAAGATAGTCAACATGGTCCTCATGTAGGTGGCCCCAACATTTTTCAAACCAAACGACATCCTTTTGTACCAATATATTCCCTGTGGTGTGATAAATGCGGTCTTTTCAGCATCGTCTTCATCAATACAAATTTGATGGTATTTTGTGAAGCAATACACAAAGGATTGGAGTTCATGCTTGGTGCAGTTTTCAATCAGTATATGTATGTTAGGAACTAGGAAATCATCCTCACGACTTGCTCTATTCATATCTCGATAATCGATACATACACTAACTGTCACGACCCTAAATCCAGGCCAGTTGTGATGGCCCCTATCATGGAACTAGGCCAGCCAAAAACTTCACTCAGATCATAATAAACTCCCATTTACCTCTTTACTATACCGATTACCCATAAAAGTTTCCTTTAAACATTTATAAAATAGTTTAATCTATACTGAACATTAAATACAACCCCCGAGAACCCGGAGTCACTGCTCATGAGCATCTACAAAAATATACGACTTAACGAAAAATAAGTTCTATAATAGTAAGCCGGAGAGGGAGCAGGACTGCAGACGCATGCAGCTACCTCGCAAACCTCCGAGAATCTCTGGAACAGATAGACATCTCACCCTGCCCTCGCAGTTGAATCTGCACACAAGGTGCATGGAGTAATGTGAGTACACCAACTCAGTAGTAATGAAAATAAATCAGGTCTGAGCAGCAAGAAACACATAAAATCAATGTCATCAAATCACGAGATGCACAATCGTTCCTTCCAACAGTATAACATAGATATGTGAAATCATCATGCCTTAAAATCAACTTCACAAAAGTCCTTTAAAGAATGCATTGTTTTAACAACTTCAAACCGAAAGATTTACTATGAAAATGAATGTAGTAAAATCATCAGTAGCCCCTCGGGAAAAACATGTATCATAATCAGCCCCTCGGGCATGCCTCACAGCCACTCAGCACCTCAGAATCACTCATGCCTCCCAAGCGCTCGTCGCTCGGCCTCCCAATCACTCGTCACTCGGCACTCGGTGCGCTCACTAAGGGTGTCTACAGACTCCGGAGGGGCTCCTTCAGCCCAAGCGCTAATACCACTCAGCACCTTACCATCACTCTGGCCCTCGGCCACACTCAGTAGAACCACTCGAAAGGCCCCTTGGGCGAATCAGTAAAACAGTGTACTCGACCCGAAACATAAGTTTAAATATCAAAGTGGTGTAAATCCTTCTGAGTTTTGAAAACAGTATAAACAATGCAGCTGAGTGAATTCATCAATACATAGTGAGGAAAAATAGTAATGAAAAGCCCCCAAGAGGTCTAAACAAATCGACACGACGCCCCAAACACGGCTTATAGCCCAAATATTTCAACAATCTTTAGAATATGATTTAACATAAGGTTTTGAATAAAATATGCAACTCATTAGTTGCCGCGGAGAGGACCTAGTCCAATCCAAAAGACAATACGCGCCACATACCCGTCATCCGACATGTGCGCCAGTCTAAAATCAGTGAGAAATACGTAGTCCGGGGTTCCATACCCTTCGGACAAGATTTATAACCATTACTTACCTCTACCAGGCCACAACACTAGTCTGCAATGCTCTTGCCCCTCAAATAGGCTCTCGATTGCTCCGAATCTAGCCAAAACCAGTATAACATTATTAATATATATCAAAGGAACTCAACCAAATAAAAAACTGTCAAATTATACAAGAATCTGGAAATTCGGCAAAACTCGAGCCCCGGGCCCACGTCTCGAAATTCGATAAAATTGACATCATTAGGATCCTCGTCTTTCCACGATTCTATACATACCAAGAACACTATAATCGGACCACAATTGCCCACTCAAATCCTCAAAAGAAAAATCACTTTCCCATGCACCCTTCTTCCCCAATTTGGGTTTAATTCCAGCAAATTCTATGGTTTAATAACTTAGAAATCGACGTATAATTGAGTTATGATGTTAAAAACCTTACTTCCAATTGATTCCCTTCAATTCCTTCTTCAATCCTCTCAAAAGTGCTCCCAACTTCGTCAACAATGGAAGAAATATGAGTCAATTTCGCACAACAGGCCTTTTAAAACATTCTGCCCAGCTATAAAATTTCCTTCACGACGATCGCGAACCTTTGCAATTGATCGAGATGCACAGACCAACCAACTAATGCGATCACATAGAACAATTCTCCACCCCATACACGCACATCAAAACACTCTACGCGATCGCAGAACAACCCACGCGATCACACTGCCTATCCTGACTAACCTACGCGATCGCAATCCTAACCACACGATCGCATAGAACAAAATTCCTGCCCCACTATTTTACCCTACATGATCACAAACATCCTGACGCGATCGCGTAGAAAGAAACCAAAACCTCACACCAGCAGAAATTTGCCTAGTTTTCAAGCCAATAATTGGTCTGTTAACCACCCAAAATACACCCGAGGCCCTTGGGAACTCAACCAAACATACCAACATATCCCATAACATCATTCAAACTTAGTCGAGCCTTCGAAACACCAAAAACAACGCAACAACACCAAAATCGCATCAAATTCAAGCCTATGAACTTTGAAACTTCCAAATTTTGCCAACTATGCCGAAACCAACCAAAACACCTCCGATTGACCTAACATTTTTCAGATATATCCAAAATGACATTACATACCTGTTCCAACTTCCGGAATTCTGCTCCGACCCCGATAGCCTATTTTCCACTACCAATCGGAAATCGCCAAAAACTAACTTTCGCCAATTCTAGCCTAATTCCACACCGGACATCAAAACTTCATTCCGAAAATACTCCTAAGTCCAAAATCACCTAAAAAAGATATCCGAGCCATAAAGTCCTCATTCCGAGGTCGTTCATGAATAAGTCAACTCTCAGTTGACTTTCTCAATTATTAGATTACCTTGAGAGACTAATTGCCTCAATGCTCACCATGACCACTCTAAACCCGAACCAACCGACCCAATACACATAAATGAAGTTGATCCACATAAAATGAAGCAGGAACGGGGAAACTGGGCTAAACTCTCGGAATGACCGGCCGGGTCGTTACTTTAACTTTCCCATCTTTCTTTGGAACTGACACAATGTTGGCTAATCATGTCGATTATTCGATCACTCGAAGAACCTCGGCTATGATTTGCCTGGTGCCCTCCTCCTTTATTTTCAAACTCATATCTAGTTTGTACTTTCTGAGCTTCTGCTTTACTGATGGACACATGGGACTTATGGGTAGCTTGTAAGCTACTATGAATGTGCTTAACCCAGTCATATCGTCGTAGGACCATGCGAAAATGTCCTCATACTCCTTTAGGAACTTTATATACTCTTATTTATATGACAGCGATAGATGAATGCTTACACAAGGTTCCGATCGTCTCAGAATCCCCTATGTTAATGGCCCGAGTTTCCTCCAAATTAGACTTCAGTTTGTTTCAAAAATTCTCTACTTCTCTGATAACTTCATCAGGTATCACATTGTCTTCCAGATCTTCTGAATCACTGTCCTTATGTTGCATTACCTCGTTACATGTCACAATCGTAGGTTCATATGTTATTATTATGTTGAAAGTAATGTAGAATAATAATAATAAATATGAAAAGTAGTAATGCATTAATAAAACTTTAAAATGTCTACAAGTATGACTCGATGACTCGAGTAATTATTTCAAAACAAAATACTGAAAATGTCTTGAGAATAGATCCTTCTTCCTTTGTTTGAATAGTAAGGTCTTCCTCTTCCTCCTCCTCAAAAATCGCACTGCAGTCCATATCTTCGTCATCTAGAAACAACTTTCTCATGCCAGCCAAAAGCTCATATTCCTCATATTTCCACATCATGTAAGCCTGGTGGAATGTCCGGTGTAGAGCTGGTATGAGTTGTTCCAACGGATAATAAGGGGACCGCCATAACGGCGTCCAAAAGTCATGCCATGGTAGTGTGGTTGTATGGGTTTTGTGATCCCCTGAAGCTTTTTACCAAGACCCTTGCCTGTTCCATACCTCTTCCATAGAAATATGCTTTGTATCTTCTTTCTACATCATCGATCCTTTTCAATTGCGTTCACCCGCTTAATGCGGTGATATATTTCTATGCCCAACTTCCTCTTGTTTTCGATGAGTAGAACAATCTAATTGGCGTAGATGGGGTTTCTTCCATCTCCATGAATGGTTACCTCATGATAATTCCATTTGAACTTCATATCCTGGTGTAGAGTAGAAGCCACTGCCCCAACTTCATGTATCCATGGTCGTCCCATCAATACGTTATAAGTAGCAGATATGTCTAGCACGTGGAACTCAACATCAAACCAAGTCGGACCCATCTGTAGATCAAGGTTGATTTCCTTGTTAGTGGATTTATAAGATCCATTGAACACCTTTATATTCATGCTCTCCATTCGTATCTCGTGCAGGTCCTTACCTAATCTCTTTCGAGTGGTTAGTGGACATGTGTTCAGACTCGAACATCCATCTATCAGTACTTCCGTGACTCAGTCCTTTTGGTGGTAACTCATCTTCGTGGAAAGTCATTTTGTGTCTTTCCAATACCTGTCCGACCATGTTAGCCATCTCTCCACTAGTGATGCCGGTGGGTACGTAAGCTTCATTTAGCACCTTCATCAAAGCATTATGTGTGCGCAGGAGTTTTGCAAAGGTTCCGATTTGAAGGCTTTAGGTCCAGCAGAGGTAAAATCCTTTGATAACAGTGATAAGATAGATATCTGAGCAT
Source organism: Nicotiana knightiana (assembly GCA_005239525.1). NCBI lineage: Eukaryota > Viridiplantae > Streptophyta > Magnoliopsida > Solanales > Solanaceae > Nicotiana > Nicotiana knightiana. The sequence continues at coordinate 66,167 of ML396161.1, read as the reverse complement.
GAGTCTTGTTCTGGTAGTGAACAACAGAGTATTCCCCTGCTTGTATCTTCCTCCAAAGATCGTGAGTTCCAGTCTCAACAACAGGCGGCTTAGGTGCAGCTTCCTTTCTTATTACTCCCAGATTCTCTGGTGTGTAAATTCTGCCAGTTCTGGTCACACCTTGCGCGACACATGTTTCTTCCATTTTGGATTTTCCTTTTCTTATTGCTTCCGCAGCATAATCCCAATGGACGACATCAGAGTTGTAATATAGTGTGGGAGCTACCATTATAGTGAAAGGTGTAGCTACCTCAACTTTAAGTGGCGTCTGGGTTTGTACCACAACTGGCATGAGGGTGACCAAAGCTGTTTTAGGAGCGTCTCCCTCTCGAATGAGTCCAATGGACCCTTTCTTATCCCACTCCTCGTCAGTTTCTATCATGGTTACTCCCTCACATCTGTGATCCAAGAGAGGGTTGTTGCAGGCGTTCAATTCAGCTTCCTTTACTTGTATAAACTTAGTGTTGATCAGTGTCTGAATCTTGTCTTTCAACGTGCAGCATTCTTCAATAGTATGATCCTTCATGTCTGAATGATAAGCAAATGTTTTGTTGGGGTTGATCCATTGGGAGAGGTATTCTACAACAACAGGAATAATGGTGACATAAATAGTGGCCTTCAGTCTCTTGTACAGTTAGGCTATGGGTTCGGCAATTAGGGTGTATTGTCTAGCAGGTATGTGGTCGAAGTTTGGACGTGGCTTTGGGTAATTTTGGAAGGCGGGTGCAGGTTAATGGTAATATGCAGGTTAGGTGTTGTGGGTATGGTAGGTGGCGACGGGTATTTGTATTTTGGGGGTAAGTGTTGACATGTAGGTAGATGTGTTTTGTATGTGAGGGGATACATAGAGCCTTGGGTTACCATAAAGACACCCACTTCTTTTTTTTAAATACCTCCTGATTGCAAAGCATTATTCGTGGCCTACAACGGCTCCAAATTATTTACCATCCCATTCTTGATTCCTTCTTTTTTCCCCCTAACTTGATGTTATTTGAGAACTTTTGATTTTTGATGACCATCAACTATTCATAATATTTCGGATCTTGTGATTTAACAAAAAAATTGTTCAATTTTCTTATTCAAGTGTTGGGCTTGCCCTTTTAGCCTCTGATCTCCAACGAGTAGCATACTCGCGAAAGGTTTTTGTCGGCTTCTTCTTGTGGTGTTGAATGTTGAAAACATCTAGCGTGTATTCCGTGTTGAATCTGAATTTGTCCATAAATTTTGATGCCATACTTACCCAATTAACCCATTTCTTTGGGCTTTGACTTATTTACCAAGACAAAGCATCTTCTGTAAGGCTTCGCATGAATAGTTTCATGCGGATTTTTTCATTCTTACCCACTCCTACAAGCTTGTCACAATATGTTCTCATATGTACTTTCGGATCACCGGTACCATCGAACATTTCAAACATGAGAGATTGTAATCCTCTGCCAGTTCCATATCCGGCTGAATGCACAATTGTTCATATTTTAAACCTTCAACGCCTTTCTCACCTTCAAGACATTGGACTTTCCCTGTGAACTTCTTGAGTTCATCTATCATATTTCTAATGAGAAGGTTCTTCTAAGTTGGTTCAGGTATGTATAAGGTTTGTTGCGGTGTATGGGGTAAGGTTTCCACATATATCAGATTGCTTTGATGGGTTCCTAGAACTTTGGTATATGGATGGTCATTGGTAGATTTTTAGGGATCGGGAGTAGGTTGTGGTGCATTTTGGGGAGCCTGATAATTAGTGATTTATGCGTATTGAATTGGAAGATGGTCGTGTTGTTGAGGGGTTGGAACTGGTAGCAGGTTAAGCTCCTGGGGAGGTGCGGGATTATGATACTTGTGTTGTGTGGGAGGATTCAGAATGATGGGTGGTGGATTCTAATTTTATGAATTTTTGGTGGTGTTTGGTTCTGGTAGTCGAGTTTTGTTGGTTGATGTCGAAACATTGAGAGTGAAGGAAAGGTTTTCCAGATCTCGGACCTGCTCAAGCTCGCCCTATAGTTCCAGGATTTTATGCTCCAATCGTAAGACCAACTCATTCTGCCTCGGAGTACTTCTACCATCTAAAGTTTCAACATTTTCCGCCAAATCAACTTTGTCTTTCCTGTACCGCTTATATTATTCATTTTCCCTTTGCCCTTGCTTTTCTTGTCTCTAGGTGGAGGACCTCTAGATCTAGTGTGGTATGCTGATGATACGAATATGCATAAACCAACCTTTAGGATTGGGAATAATCAAAAAAGAAAAGAAAAAACGAAATATAACCAAGTTAGTAAGTTGAAATAAAAGGGTGTTCGCAATTTTAAACATGTTTCGCAAAGTCATGCAATAATTTGCATCCTAATTTGTGGACCTCATTGTACCCGAGGTAGGCCTAAGAGACACATAAACTTGGAGAAACTTGGTGTCAACATTTGCTTCATTTCATTAAGGAAAAAATGAGCCAAAACACATAAAGTTACTAAGGAAATTTAGCCTTATTACATAGAAATCTAATCTATGTTAGAAATCAGTAAAGAACATCTTCTCCTAATCTACTTGGTCCCTGAAGGACTTTCTTCGTGCTTGGATCTTCTGACCCCATCAATCATGTTTATCAGATCGCGCATATCTATAAGTATGCTTTTTCCAGCTTTCCTCCTTCATCCCAAAAGTCTCTTTCTCATCTTCCTTTCTAGCCCCATCAGTCATTGTTCTAGGTATTCCAATCAGCCATCCATTCCCTTATCGCCTCCATGTTCACTTTGTGTTTCTCCATATGTTTAGCTTTGAACACAAACACCCTTTTGCGTAGCCTCTTGTACTTCTCTTGTGCCTCAGCCAATTCATCTATGATCATATCCTTCAGATTGACTCCTGGCTTGACGTCCCCAACTACATTGTCTTCCGGCCATGATAGATAGTAGTACATATGACCGGTGTGATACCTGTCTGTTTCAATAGTTTTTCCTTCCACAATGATCTTTTGGTTCCACATGTGTTGCACTTTGAACTTGAATGGGATGACATCTCCCTTGAAATCTGCCTTGTACTGGACCATATTAGAAGCTCGATGTATGACTTGTTATTTTTCATATTGTCTCATAACCCTTATAGGAGCGTAAGGGTAGATGCCTCGCAGCCTGGTCAATACTAATTGAGTAGTTCCTTTTGATATGATGATGAACTCACTACTAGGAAACCATTCAAACATCCAATGCACTTGGTCATCTGTCAGTTGCTGAAGAAACGCACCCAACTTACAACTTTTGAAGGCTTTGCAAGCCTATCTGGAATAAATGTCATTTCTTTGGGTGATGGTTGGCTATGTAGTCATTTAGTGGCCTTCACAGGAGCTGTTCATGATAATCAGCCCTCTGAAAGTGTTCCATCAGTAAGACTTGTAGCGGTATATTGCAAGTCTCAAAGTGTCCAAAACCATGCTTGCACCGATCTAGAGCGTGATACATCTCAACAAAGTTCATTGGGATGGTAGTATAAGTTTGTCCTTCGATACCATCCATTAAGGTCCTGGCGACGATGGCTATGCGAGTGTGAATTCGTCCTCCTTTCGTTGGATGATCAACAACCCAAAGAAATAGAATGTGAAAACATAAACCTGGCAATGCACCCATCCTAATGAAGTAATGGGCAGTTCTTCATGATGAGTCAGGCACCTGAAGTGTGCTATGATTGTGTGTGCTTAATGAGTTCACTATTAGACAAAGTATGACATGTATATCTGATAAATAGGCATAAATATGTACTTTCCTCATGCAAGACAATGACATGACATCTGATTATTTGACATGTATATTGGACATGTAGGCACAAAGATGTACATTCCTCATTCTAGGTAGTGACATGACACATGATTAGTTGACATGTAGGCATATAGATGCATTTTCCTTGTGCTAACATGTAAACGAAAAGTCTTATCTGATGTTGTAAATTGGGAAAAAACATAGCTCTTTTAATAAACTCATCTCTAACTGATTTAAGTCGTAAGATCTAGACTGGGACTGTTATACTTGAAAAGCTACTTTCTCGTATCTGTGAATGAGCTGGACATTATATCACCTGAGTTATATACTTTTACTATTATCTTTATACAGTTATTGTCTATTGATGTTTGACTCCGACAGTCTTCTGAGCTCGTCATTGCTTTCAACGTAAGGTTAGGTTTGTTACCAATTGTCACGACCCTAAAACCTAAGGCAGTCGTGATGGCGCCTATCATGGAACTAGTATATTGGTAAAAAAGAGTTTCACTCATAAGCCAACTCTTGACAACTCATCCAGTTATGTGGACACAGGAGAACGCAACAGTTGGATGTGATTCTTTGAAGAGGTACGGAACAAAGAGGCACGATTCAATAAACCCTCGAGCTCATCAACCACGAGAAACTCAACCTGATCAAGACAGGGAAGAGACACGGTCAGAATGAATCTTGACAAAGCTATGGGCAAATTCAAGGACCAACAATTGATTACTCATACGTTATGCAACCGTATCCCAATTACCGTTATCCTTTGTAACGCCCCATTAATGTCATAATTAGTCATTAATGGGAAATCATAGCAAGAGTTGTACGTTATATTAAGGAATCTCCTATATAAGGGACGAGAATACAGCTTGTAAAGGCATCTGATTATCGAATACAATCTACTTTGCTTTTCTATATTTCTGCAATATTGTCTATTACTCGTTTTTCTCTATTTCCTTGATTATCAGTACCCCATGTTCATCCTAGGAATAGCTTTAGTCAAAGGATCTAATTCGTTGGTTAAACAAATTGGTTCTGTTACCGAGAGTCTAATAATCTTTGTATGATTTTCTAGCGATATCCTCTGAACTATGTCGTACTCCAACGACAAAAACCAGCAAAGGAATGGAACCCCAGTTCCATCACCTTCAAGAACCCCACGTGGTTCAAGGGAACAATCCCCAGAAAGATCCAATAACAACAATGATAATAATCATCAAACGGTGGAACAAGATCGAGTAAAGCAAATGATTGCAGAGTATGTGAGCCATGCTTTGCAAGAATTTGCAAGGGGATTACCGGCAGCGTTAGCTGCACCACCGAAACCACCCCTCCCCCCCCCTCCCCCAATAATACCATCACCATGGAAAATCCTCAATCTGGGTTGGCAAACTCAGGAAGGGGAGATAATCCTAATGAACCTCTTGAAGCGAGACCATGTATATCTAATAACCCTCAATTACAAAATTTATTGCTAACCATGCAGAAACAAATAAAGGAGCAGAACAATCGCATGAAACAAATTCTTTGAGTACTGCCTATTATCAAATGCATTGTTGTTGATAGGTATTCTCAACAACCTTGGAAGCCAAGTGCGGCTCCCTTGCCTATACCCAAGAATTTTAAAATGCCTGACATTCCCAAATATGATGGAACAACTGACCCATGTGATCATGTGACTACTTTCACTACTGGAGAAAAAGGGAACGACTTAACAAAACAAGAGATTGAATCAGTCCTTGTCAAAAAATTTGGGGAAACACTTACCAAAAGAGCCCTAACCTGGTATTCTCTTCTCCCTGAAAATTCTATTGACTCTTTTGCTGAGCTTGCAGATTCATTTATAAAAGCACATTCTGGTGCATAGAAAGTTGAGAAAAGAACAGAACACATATTCAAAATAAAACAAGGAGACACAGAACTACTCTGTGAGTTTGTAGACAGGTTTCAAAGATAAATAATGCAATTACTCAGAGTGCCTGATAATTAGGCATCCATGGCATTTGCAAGCAACATAAATGATAAAAGCTCAGAAGCCACGAGACGACTTAAGGAAAGTTTAAGAGAATTCCCCGCAACAACATAGAACGGTGTATATAACATGTATAGTACTAAACTCAGAATATAAGAAGATATCATTGCTCGTTCAGGAGATGAAGATCATCGACATCCTAAATTAGACAGAAGATCAGGTAAAAACAGGTACAATCCTTACTTATGACCCTCGGGACTTGATATTCGTCCTAGGTTCGAAAATGCTATGTCAGACTATAGACCACTAGGAAGAGACGTAGTCTCATCCTCATCTAGATCTAGAAAATATCAAGATGAACGACCTAGAGGTAATACCCGAATTGGGGATCATACGTTTAATGTAAGTACTATGGAACTTGTATCAATATTGAGGAACATGGGGGACAAGGTTAAGTGGCCCAAAGAGATGCGATCAAATCCAAATAGAAGGAACCCAGATCACTGGTGTGAATTCCATAATAGAATTGTTTAGTGATAAAGGTAAATAGGCATATATGAAGAACATAAAGGAGCCCCCAAAGCCTCCTTCTCCAAAATGAATCGTCAACGTGATACCCAAAGGTGAATAAGTAAGCAGAGTGGTCTACAAAATGACCATAAAGTTCACAATTACACATGGAAAACGTGTTCGTGAAAATCTGGAAGCGGACGATATAAACTTCGATGATGCAGATATCGGCGGATTAATGCTTCCTCACAATGATGCTCTGGTAATATCTTTACTTATTCATGACACTAACGTAAAAAGAGTGTTGATTGATCTAGGTAGTTCAGTCAATATCATTTTGCTAAGAGTCGCAGAAGAAATGCTATTGGGGAATCAAGTAATTCCAAGGGCATGAGCCATATCAGGGTTTGATAACTCTACGGTTATAAAAAAAAAAAGAAATTGAGCTTAGCACTTATGCTGAGGGGCTGATCAAAAGAACCAGGTTCCAAGTCATCGATACTGACATGGCTCATAACGTAATCGTAGAAAGGCCATGGATCACGACATGAAAGCAATACCCTCCACCTTTCATCAGGTAATTAAATTCCCCTCTGAATGGAGGATTTAGCAAATTAGAGGCGATCAGCAAACCGAAAGAAACATAAACTTCGTGGTACACTACAAAAAAAAAAATAAAGGTGGAAGAATCACAAGATAAGGGAATCTCCCAAGCGGGTAACACCGTCAAACAAGCACGGAAGAAATTACTACCCAAATAGGTACGGAAGGTATTATGGCTGAAACAGGTACGAAAGAAAATACTTACGAGAAGGTGAATCACGGAAGGTGCATGAGACCACACGGATGCAGATTCCAGAACGGGCGTCATTTATGAACTGGAGAAACACGAGCACATCAAAACAACTACGGAAGAGCTCGAAGTTGTTCTATTATCTGAACAAAAGCCTGAACAGAAAGTGTATATAGGCACGAGGCTGGGCCCCGATCGAAGAGGTAAATTAATTGATTATTTAAAGGCTAATGCAGACTACTTTGCGTGGTCCCACTCAGATATGACAGGCATCCCACTAGAAGTGATGAATCATAAACTAAATGAAGATTCATCCTTCGTACCTGTTAAGCAGAAGAAAAGAAAGCAAGGATCATTCAAGAACCAAGTGATTGATGAAGAGGTGCAGAAACTCTTGAAGATTGGTTCGATACAAGAGGTAACGTACCCTAACTGGCTAGCTAACACCGTGGTAGTACCTAAAAAGAATGGCAAATGGAGAGTATGCGTAGATTATACTGACTTAAATAAAGCATGCCCCAAAGATACATTCACATTACCACATATAGATAAAATGATTGATGCCACTACAAGTCATGAATTATTAAGATTTTTAGATGCATATTCTGGTGATAATCAGATTAAAATGGATCCCTCATATGAGGAAAAAACTCCCTTCATTACAAACAAGGGGACTTACTGTTATAAAGTTATGCCTTTTGGCTTGAAAAATGTTGGAGCCACCTATCAAAGGTTAGTGTCTAAAATGTTTCAGGAACATCTTGGAAAGATGATGGAAGTTTATATTGATGATATGTTGGTAAAATCAACACAAGCGGAATATCATTTCCAGCATCTCTCTACTACTTTTGACATTTTACGCAGGTATAATATGCAGCTAAATCCAAAAAATACGCTTTTGGAGTGCAATCAGGTATATTTTTGGGTTTCCTTGTATCGAATAGAGGAATAGAGGTAAACCCTGCTCAAATTAAAGCTATAGAAGAAATACCTGATATTTTAACAAATAAAAAAGAAGTTCGAAGACTAACAGGGAGAATAGCAGCTTTGGGAAGATTTATTTCTAAGTCTTCCGAAAAAAGTTTTAAATTCTT
>ML396161.1:0-57273 GCA_005239525.1 Nicotiana knightiana | reverse complement strand
GAATAGCGGCTTTGGGAAGATTTATTTCTAAGTCTTCCGAAAAAAGTTTTAAATTCTTTTCAGTTCTCAAAAAGCAGAATCAGTTCGAATGGACTGAAGAATGTCAGCAAGCCCTCAAGAATCTGAAGATTTATCTATCGAAACCACCACTGCTTTCAAAGCCAAAAGAAGGGGAAAGATTGTACATCTACCTGGCTGTTTCAGAAATTGCTGCAAGTGCAGTACTGGAAAGAGAAGAAAAAGGTAAGAAATCACCTATCTACTATGTAAGTAAAACTTTGCTAGCTGCTGAAACTAGATACCTACATCTGGAAAAATTAGCCTTGGCTTTAATAATGGCATCTAGAAAATTACGACTATATTTTCAATGTCACCCAATCACCATTGTGACATCATATCCTTTAAGAAATATTCTGCATAAACAAGAATTGTCAGTAAGATTAGCCAAGTAGGCCATAGAATTAAGTGAGCATGAAATACTCTATCAGCCTAGGACTACAATTAAGTCTCAAATACTAGCTGATTTTGTTGCTGACTTTAGTAATAACATTATACCTGATGTAGAAAAAGAGTTACAACTTTTTAACGGTGCTAATCCGAGCCTATGGATCCTATTCACCGATGGCTCCTCAAATATAAAATGTGTCGACTTAGGCATAGTCTTAATATCTCCCACGAGTGAAAAGACATGGCAAGTTATCAAGTGTTATCCAATAACTAACGATGAAGAAGAGTACGAAGCTGTTATTGCAGGGCTTGAACTCACATGGGAACTTTCAATTGAGCAAATCGTGATCAACAGCGACTCCCAACTGGTAGTAAATCAGATGCAGGGGACTTACATCGCTCGAGAGACTCGAATGCAACAGTATCTTGAAAAAGCACGAGAACTCATGAGAAACTTCAAAACATGGAAGGTAATGCAAATACCTAGAGAAGAAAATACAAAAGCAGATGCATTAGCTAACCTTGCAGCAGTCACTGACGTAACAAACAAAGACAATGCAATTGCCGTCCAACTATTCCACTCAATGATCGACCATAAAATGAATGAGGTAACTTTCAACAACTTAACCTGGGACTGTATAAACGAAATTCTTAATTTTTTGCAGAATGGCACCGTACCTGAAGACAGGAAAGCAGCTCAAGCACTTCGCCGCAAAGCTGCACAGTACTACCTTATTCGCAACTCTCTTTATCGCAAGATGTTCGGAGGACCCCTAGCTAAACGCCTCGGACCTAACCAAACGTAATTTGTGATGATAGAAGTCCACGAAGGACACTGTGGAAATCACTCAGAGCCGAGATCCTTAGTGAAAACCCTAATCATAGCTCGATACTATTGGCCTAAGATGGAAGAAGAAGCCGAGAACTTCGTATCCAAATGCGACAGGTGCCAAAGGTTTGCCAATAATATGCATCGACCAGCGGAATTATTGCATCCAATAGTATCCACATGGCCTTTCATGAAATGGGGTATGGACATAGTGGGACCTCTTCCCACAATTAAAGGACATGTACGATTTTCGCTCATGCTAACCGATTATTTTACAAAATGGGTAGAGGCAGCGTTCAAACAAGTGCGAGAAAAGGAAGTTAAAAGCTTCTTATGGCGAAACATAATATGACGCTTTGGGATACCAAAGGAGACCGTGTGCGATAATGGCCCACAATTCATAGGCTCGCAAATCACAGAATTCTTCGAAAGGTGGAAAATCAAGCGGAACATTTCAATGCCATACCACCTCGTGGCTAATGGCCAAGCTGAGTCAATGAATAAGTTCATCATCAACAATCTAAGAAAGCGGCTGGATAAAGCCAAAAGAAAACTGGACTGATGAGTTACTAGCGGTACTATGGGCATACTGAACAACTTCAAAAATAGTAACGAGAGAAACCACGTGCGCACTTGTCTATGGCTCAGAAGCCTTAATACCTGTGGAGATTGGCGAACCAAGCATAAGGTTTGCAACAGCCATGGAGGAAGAAAATGACGACAAATTGAGGACCAATCTGGACCTGCTCAAACCACGGAGAGAAGCAACACTGATACGGATGGCAGCTCAAAAACAAATTATAGAGCGTTATTACAACCATAAAGCTCATCTCAGGTACTTCAAGATTGGGAACCTCGTCCTCAAAAAGGTCTTTCAATCAACGAAGGAAACAGGTGTAGGAAAGCTAAATCCAAAGTGGGAAGGACCCTACAAAATCCGAGGCATAGCTGGGAAGGGAGCCTATGAGTTGGAAGCTATTGACGACAGAGTTCTACCAATAAGATGGAATGCCATCCATCTAAAGAAGTATTACTTCTAAGGAAAAGAAGTACCCCGGTCAGGTATCACACGTTCGATTTTATTTTGAACATTTAAAAATTTTACTAACTTTTTTAGATGATAGGAATAAAGCTAACCCATCACCAAATGATGATATTAGACGTGAAAAGATGCGAGGAAATAACACAATTCCCGGTCTAGGGTTACACCTTCTGATGGACGTTTTAAAGGGTTAAGTAGTCATCATCTAAAAACTATATACCTTTGAGTCCGGAATTTTTGTCCTTTTCCGGAAAAGGACCACATGGGAATAATAAAGTGCTCGAGATCTCATTCTTCAAAACTCAAACACTTGGGGGACTATACAGTATGGAAGGCTAAGACGAAGCAAAGAAGACTATCAGAAAGTCAAAAGCTCGAGCTTGAAGACCCGTCTACCCAACAAGACAAGTTATACGAGCAGAATCAAAAGAGATCAAAAGAGTCATCCAAAAACAAAGCCTAATGCAAAAATGCAAAAACCTTCGAACATGTTCACGTTGAAAGGCAAAATATTAGTCACGAGGAAGAAATGTACATCTTTATACTTATTCAAAATTATTGTAACAAAAATAGTTAGGGGTAAAAGATCATCATCAGTGTACTCATTCAAAAACTGTTATGATTAAAAACAGTGACGAAATCTTTGTACTTATATAGAAAACTGTTATCAAATACAACAGTTATGGATGAAAGATCAAAATACATGTATTTGTTCAGAATTCTGTTATCAAATAAACAGTTACGAATAAGAAAACATTTCCCTCGTGCTTATTAGAAAATTGTTTCCAACAAAAATAGTTGCGGGTAAAAACCCAAATTCTTATAATAACTGTTACTAAAGAAAAACAGTTTCTCCCTTGTACGAAAAAACTGTTACATACGAAAAACAATTACGGAATACAAGTGTATATCAAATCTGTTAAAAGAAAATAGTTGCAACATGAGTTTTAGACGATAATCGAACACATGTAAAAAGTTGTGAAAATTCAATAACAAAAAAAAAACTTTCCTAAGAAACATTCTTAAATATGTGAAAAATTCCTATCACTCTATTTCATTATTACGCCTTTATGAAGTTGAGACGTCTTCTTCATTAACTGTCGATCAAAAAGGGGCCCTCTTCCATAAATTATGCCTACTACAAGAAGGCACACATTAAATATGACACCGTGCCTATTACGAAAAGGTACGAGTAATCTAAACCATTCTATATGCAAAACTCTGAGATAAAACTAAAACCTCGAAAAATGAAGCATGCAAAAGACTTAACGAGTGAAACAGAAACTCAACGGAAAACAAAAGTCATACTAGCATTAATATATTAAAACCGCTAAAGTAAAAACGAAGTATTAACTTATACTTAGCCGTATAGAATTTTTATACATTAAGGTGCCCCTAGGTTGTCATTTGGGGACTTTAAAGAGATCCAAATTTACCCCCGATGGGACTGGGGGTAACCATCAATTGAGACAAAGATAAAAAAAAAGGGTGAACCAACTTCTTAAATTTCTTCAAGATGGGGGTTGACTTCACTGGTAGAAAGAGCTGGAGCAACTAGGGATGATGAGGCACGAGTAGAAAGAGTCTCAAAATCAGGTGAAGAGAGGTTATGATCTTGTTGATCCTTCTCCATGGCTTCCTTAGTTTAGCTATTTTAGCACTAAGGTCGAAACCCTCTTGACTCATTTCCGTCAATGTGTCAAGGCGAGAATTCATATACACCAGCTCACATCAACAGCACCCACCTCTTCAAGATCTTAATAATCCCTTGTCCATACTTGAAGCACGGCTCTCAATTTTTCCTTCGTCGTTTCAGCAGCTTCATGGGAGGCCCTTAACGGTACAATCGACTCCTCTAGAGTTTGAACTTTATCTAAAGCATTACAAATATCCTCTTGAGTACGGGTGAGTGATTGCACGAGCTCTCCTGAGTATTCCTCCTTCTGCAACTCTTTTGTCTCCTGATCCGTATTTGAGATCCTCCTCATGAGCTCTATGCCTATAAGATTAATCTACAAGAAATAAAACAATTAGATATGATAAATTTCATATACGAAAATGAAAGAGGACAACATGCACCATACCTTCAAAGAGGTATGCACAACTTCATTGGCCCATGTAAGAGAACTATGGCTGGCTAGCTTGGTTTTCTCAGTGGGATCTATCAAAGGCTTGAGCCACATTTCGGGCTCACCCGTTTTCTTGAAAAGATTCCCCTCAGCGGGAACCTATATTATCACCTGCCATATCTCTCTGCTAGAAGACCCTACTTCCCTAACAGTAGGTATAGAAGCAGGCAAAGATGAAACAATAACAGGCACAGAGGGTTGAAGAACTGGAGAAGCCACGGGCAAAGCAGCTGGCACGGATGATTGAACTGTTGAGGAAGCCACGGGCAAAGCAACAGCAGAAGCCGTAATCGCCAAAGGAGTAGATGAGACAGCTTCTCTTAAAGAAACAGGAAAAACAGCAGCCAAAGGGACATCATCAGGAGCAAGGTCAAAACCTTCATGGAACAAGTAATCTACATACTTATGAATGGGGGAATGTGAAACATCTTCGAAGGTAGAGGGCTCAACCATAGACACGGAAGGAAAAGTCATTGGTGTAGACTCATAGTCCGAAACCACCCGCCTTCTCCGTGGCCTGCGCACCAAATCACCCTCCTCTTCTTCTTCTACAGAACGAGGCTCACCAATCTTCCTCTTCAACGAAGATGAACCAACAATAATCGTAGGGCCTGGGCCAAAGACATCTTCGGGATAGATGAAGCAGACACCACACGAGCTGAGAACCCTATCAAAAGGGAAAAAAGTTAAGCGACAAAGAAAGAAGAGGCTCGAGTAAGGAAAGAAGCAACAACAAAAGCTTCACTTACCGTGCGTTTTTGCATGCCAACCGTACTTCCCAATGAAGTACTTCCAAGATCTCTCTTCTAAAGGAGTAACGGACAACAAGTTTTCTACCCAATCACGAATATCAGAGACATTCTCAACAGTACCCATGATTACTTAGAGAAGAAGAAACATATATAGTATTAGTAAAACATCTCAAGTCAAAACAAGGAAAAGTAAATAGATGTGAGCTAAAACATACTCACGTGCACGATTCCACTTCTCAGGGAAGGGAAGATCTTCTTCACCCACTAAACCAACAGTGGGTACAACAACATATCGGAGGTACCAACCCCTATCCTTATCATCTCTAGGGGTTACCAACACTCTTTTGCTCCTAGTAGTCAGAGTAAAAACCCATTGACGAAACAAGGCAGGAGAGAAGAGATGAATAAGATGGTTGAAAGAAAACAGAACCGAGGCTAAAAAAGCTAAACTCCTAAGACATGCGACAACTCACCACACTAGCGAACAAACTTTTCCTAAGCAGATATTGAAGAAACGGCAGAACTCAATTATGACTGGATCAATGGGAGGTCTAAACCCTAGAGTATAAGGGTACATATAAACAAAAGAATATCCCGTCTTGTAAGACGTTATTCTTTAATTACTATTCGGAATGTAGACAGGGAAATCAGGCCTCCAAAAACACTCCCTACTAACAAGGGAAATCTGACCCTTAGTAATAAAGGTTGGATACCTTTCGACACTCTCAAGGGAAGAAGATTGGTCTACGAGAACTTTATTATCTCTAGCAAAGACAAAGACCGGGAAGCCCTAAACCTCGGAGAAACTAGAGACCTACCGGAAGGAGGGGAAACTATCTGAGAAGAAGAAGATCCTCTCGATGGAGTGGATCCTAGACTCCTAAGTCTACCACCCCTCATACTCCTAGTCGGAGCAGAAGATGGCATTAAATTTTTCAATATCTATTACTATCTGAGATTGATTTGAAGAAGACATGTTTACAAAGGCAAGAAAAATTTCTTTACAAAATACAAAGTTAGAAAGTATTTCGTGGAAGCAAAATAATGGTATTTATACTTGAGGACGACCGTCAAACATGGAAAAAAAGAAAAATGATGATGAAAAGTCATAGTTGAGGGTGTCACTTCGGGACTAATGCAGCCGCAAAAAGCCATAAAAGGTGCCGAGTAAATGCAGAACCAATCCGGGAAGGGCACGTGGTATGAGAATAATTAGAAGTGACAAACGACGCCTATGATTCAGAGAAGGATACAATGTTTCTAGGTAAAGCGGCGGAAAAATATTCCCGCCATAAATGATTATCCACTTACCAAATATTAATCGATAAATATATGGTAAGTGGGGGGACTATCTGTATTGTTAAAAAAGTGTTTCACACGTAAGCTAACTCTTGACAACTCAGCCAGTTATGTGGACACATGAGAACGCGACAACTGGATGTGATTCTTTGAAGAGGTACGGAACAAATAGGCACGATTCAATGAACCCTCGAGCTCATCAGCCACGGGAAACTCAACCTGATCAAGAAAAGGGAAGAGACATGGTCATAATGAATCTGGACAAAGCTACAAGCAAATTCAAGGACCCACAATCGATTACTCATACGTTATGTAACCGTATCCCCATTACCATTATCCTTTATAACTCCCCATTAATGTCGTAATTAGTCATTAATGGGCAATCATAGCAAGAGTTGTACGTTATATCAAGGAATCTCCTATATAAGGGACATGAATACAGCTTGTAAAGGCATTTGATTTTCGAATACAATCTACTTTGCTTTTCTATATTTCTGCAATATTGTCTATTACTCGTTTTTCTCTATTCCTTGGTTATCAGTAACCCGTGTTCATCCTAGAAATAGCTTTAGTCAAAGGATTTTATTCTTTGGTTAAACAACTAGGCTAGCCAACAATCGCATACTGACATAATATTTTCATAATTTCAACAAAACAAACTAAATAAATAATCTAACTACTACCCCACAACCTGGAGTCAACATGTCATGAGCATCTACGAGTAGTACAAAATAACCCTACTGTCATAGTACATCAAGTCTCAGAACGAGGAACTAAATACAAAACAAGAAATGGGAAAAGAGATGTTGTGAACGATGAACAGCTACCTCAAAGTCCCAACTCCGGCTCCACAAAAAAGGAGAAAACTAGCACTCGGTACCAGCACCTGTATCTGCACACAGTGATGCAGGGAGTAATGTGACTACGCCAACTCAGTAGTAATGAAAATAAATGAAGTCTGAGCAGTAAGAAACACATAGGATCAAATCATCAATTAACAATAAGCACAATCTTTATTTCCAACAGTGTATACATTAAATCAACACACTTTAAAAGCGAACTTCAGTAAGAATCCTTTGAAAAAAATGATTTCCAACAATTGCAGAAAATGCCCATTAGTTTAGTGAAAAATGAAATAAATCATAAATACCCATTCAGGCCAAAACATGTGTCATGAAACGCCCTTCGGGCAAATGATCACTCAAAATCAGTCGCTCAGCATGCCTCACAATCACTTAGTATCATCACCTCGGGCATCCTCACTATCACTCATGCCTCCCAATCACTCGTCACTCGGCACTCGACACTCGCACACAGTGGGTACCTGCGCTCACTGGGGGTGTGTACAGACTCAGGAGCGGCTCCTTTAGCCCAAGCACTAATATCAAGAAATCATGTGGCATATCATATCCTCATAATCAGGCCCTTGGCCTCACTCAGTCAGAAACTCTCAAAAAGCCATTCAGATTGTCGGTAAAATGGGGTACTCGACCCAAAAAATCATTTTATATCTCAAAATAGTGTAAATAAAGCTGAGTTTCGAAATCAGTTAAACATAACATGACTGAGTGTAAATCATAAGTCAATATGGTGAAGAATAGCAGTAAAAGCCCCCAATAGGTCTTAACAGGTCGGCACAAGGCCCCAAACATGACTTACAGCCCAAATATAACAATAACATGAAAACACGATTTAACATATGATTTAAAAGTAAATACGCAACTCGATAGTTGCCACTGGAAGGACCAAGTCCAAATCCCAATCACTGCACGCCACACATTCGTCATCCACCATGTGTGCCACTTCAGAAATAGTGAGAAAATACGATGTCCGGGGTTTCATACCCTCAGGACAAGATTTACAGTCATTACTTACCTCCAACCATCCCAAATACTAATCTGCAATGCTCTTGCCTCTCGAATCGGCTCCTGATTGCTCCAAATCTATCCAAAACCAGATTAATATCATCAATATACACTAAAGGAACAAAGCCCACTCGAAAATTATCAAATTTAACCAAAATTCCCGAAATTGGCGAAACCCAACCCCCGGGCCCACGTCTCGCAATTCTATAAAAGTTGCATCACAAAAATCCTCATCCTTTCCCGAGTCTATACATATAAAATGCATCGAAATCCGATCATAATTGCCCCTTCAATTACTCAATCAAAGTCTCCAATTATCCAAGCACTAACCCCCAATTTACAAGCTGATTTTTCCCTTAATTTCCCCCATATTTCAGTCCAAAAATCACATAGAAACGACTTTTAGGTTCAAATATCTTACCTCAAAAAAGTCCTCTTGATTTCCTTCTTCAAAACCCTCTCAACAGCTTCAAACCGCATGAAAATGGTGAAAGAAAGACAAAAATTCGCTAAGGACCCTTATTATATGATCTGCCCAGGGATTCCCGCACCGACGGTCAATTGCTCTCACCTGCGAACCCGCACCTGCGGTCCCAGGTTCTTACATGTGCATCCAACTTAAAGTACCATTTTACGCACCTGTGAGTTCTTCTTAGCACCTGCGACCTCCTTCAACGTGCCAAAAATACGCACATGCGCATGTCTCTCCGCACCTGCGGCGTCCTACCTGTGGCCTCCCTTCGGCAGGTGTGACCACACCAGAAACATTCCACCAGCAGTTTTTCTGCTGCAAATTTCCAACACCAACCTTCCAATGACTATGCAAAAAACACTCTGAGCCCCTAGGGGCCTCAACCAAAAGTACCAACAAGTCATAAATGATCACCCGGACTTAGTCGAAACCTCGGAACACCCAAAATGACATCGAAACACTAATTCAACTCATGATTCAAGCCTATGAATCCTAAAACTTCCGAAAAATGATCTACGATGCCGAAACTACCCAAAACACATCTGATTATCCTGAAAATTTGCACACACATCCAAAATGGCACTACGAACCAATTCCAACTTCCGGAATTCCATTCCAAACCCGATAACCTATTTTTCCACTGCTTACCAGAAATCGCCAAAAACTCTATTTCGCCAATTCAAGCCTAATTCTACACCGGACATCAAAACCACATTCCGAACACACCCCTAAGTCCCTAATCACCTAACGAAGCTATCCGAGCCATAAAATCTACATTCCGAAGCCGTTTTCCAATAAGTCAACTCCCAGTTGGCTTTTCCAACTATAAGTGTCTCAGTTCTAACCACGACCACCCCGAACCCGAACCAACCGTCCCAACACATCATAATTAGGTTAACTAGCACATAACAAAGCTGAAATAGGGGAAACGGGGCTAATCTCACGGAATGACCGGCTGGGTCGTTACATCCTCCCTCTCTTAAATAAATGTTCATCCTTGAACGGATTTAGAAGCATACCTAGAATCTCATAACACCCTCTATGGGTTACACCTTCAGCAAAACCTTCTCTACGATGCCGAAACTACCCAAAACACGCCCGATTATCCTGGAAATTTGCACACGCATCCAAAATGGCATTACGAATCTGTTCCTAATTCCGGAATACCATTCCGACCCCGATAGCCTATTTCTCCAATGCCGACCGGAAATCGCCAAAAACTCCATTTCGCCAATTCAAGCCTAATTCTACACCGGACATCAAAACCACATTGCGAACACACTCCTAAGTCCCTAATTACCTAACGAATCTATCTGACCTATAAAATATACATTTCGAGGTCATTTGCAAATAAGTCAACTCCCAGTTGACTTTTCCAACTATTAAGTCAATTTAAGAGACTAAGTGTCTCAGTTCTCACTACGATCACCCCGAACCCGAACCGACCAACCCAACACATCAAAATTAGGCTAACTAGCACATAACAAAGCTGAAACTGGGGAAATAGGGCTAATCTCACGGAACGGCCAGTTGGGTCGTTACACTAATTGAGTAAATGGGGTCGGTTGTACTCATACTACACTTATGAACCTTGCGTGCAGATTTTGGAGCTGATGTTGATGTGTATGGTGGGAGATGGAATTAAAGATGTACCGACCCCCCCCCCTTATAGCTTCCTCTTGTTCTTGGTATCTCTAATATTTATGAATCTATTTATGTATATTCCTAACAGATGATGTATCTATTACAGAACAACTTGGTAAATTTTATGTCTTAGAAGCTCGTGACTTGTACTACCAATCATTGGGATTTTTTATGGAAAGCTGAATTATTTTATTAATTGATTTTGGTTATCCTAATTGAGTTGCGCTGTCTATCTTTTGGCTTACCTAGCGGGTTAAATTAGGTGCCATGACAACTACCTGAATTTTGGATCGTGACAAACCGGAGGTATGTGTAACGACCTGGTCGTTCCTTCCGAGAGTTTAGCCCCGTTTCCCCCGTTTCAGCTTCATTATGTTGTGTTAGATTGGTTGGCTCGGGTTGGGAGCGATTTTTAGAGAGAAATGAAACACTTAGTCTCTTAACTTGTTCAATACTGGAAAAGTAAACCGGAAGTTGACTTATTGCTAAACGACCTCGGAATGTAGATTTAATGGTTCGAATAACTTCATTAGGTGATTTGGGACTTAGGAGTGTGTTCGGAATGTGGTTTTGATGTCCGATGTATAATTGGACTTGAATTGGCGAAAGTTAGTTTTTGGCGATTTCTGGGCGGCAGTGGAAAATAGGAAATCGAGGTCGGAATGGAATTTTAGAAATTGGAAAAGGTTCGTAATATCATTTTGGATATGTATGCAAATGTTTAGTTCATTCAGACGTGTTTTGGTTGGTTTCGGCATCATTGGCGAACTTTAGAAGTTTCAAAGTTCATAGGCTTGAATTTGATGTGATTTTGCTGTTTTGCATTGTTTTTGCTCAACGGGCATTTTTGGATGCTCAAACGGGCATTTTGGTCTTTGGTATTTTCTGGTGTTTTACCAGCAGTGGTTTGTTCATTACGATCGCGTGAGTTCATCCGCAATCGCGTAGAGTAAGGTTTGAGGCATGCAGATTTGTTCTATGCGATCGCGTAGTAAGGTTTGCGATTGCATAGGTTGGGCAGCCAGAGCAGTGCGGTCGTGTGTGGTGCATTGCGATCATATAGGTCTTCTGAGGCGCGTGAGAGGGATTGATGTTTGAGGTATGTGAACGCGGGTATTGGTATGCGAATGCATAGAGTGGGTTAGACTGTGCATCACGAACGCATAGCTGGAAACGCGATCACATTGAAGGAATATTTAGTGCTGGGCAAAATGTTTTGAAAGGCCATTTTTGCAAATTTGGTCAATTTTTTCCTCCGTTGTTGAGCGGGTTTGGAGCTCTTTAAGAGGGATTGAAGAGGAAATCAAAGGGAATCACTTGGAGGTAAGATTTTCGACTTCATAACTCGATTCTATGTTGTTTTGTAAGTAATTAAACCGAAAATTGTTGTATTTAAACCCAAGATTGGGGAGGTTAGGTGCATGAAAATTGAAAATTTATTTTGATAATTTGAGTGGGAAATTGTAGTCTGATTGTGGTGTTCTAGGTATTTATAGAATCGTGGGAGGTTGTGGATTCTAGTGATGTAAATTTTATAGAATTTCGAGACGTGGGCCCAGGCCTCGGGTTTGGCCAATTTCGAGAATTGTGCCTAAAATTGATAGTTTTTGTTAGAGCCTTGTTCATTTAGCGTATATTGATGATGTTAATCTGATTGTGATTGACTCGGAGCATATGGGAGCCGATTCGAGGGGTAAGAGTATTGCGAAGTAGATTTCCGGGCTAGTTTGAGGTAAGTAATGACTATAAATCTTGTCCTGATGGTATGAAACCCCAAACTTCAGGTTTCTCACTATTTTTAGAGTGGCGCACACGCCGGATGACGAGTGTGTGGCGTGCACTGGTTTCTGGATTTTGACTTGGTCCTCTCAGTGGAAATTATTGAGCTGCGTATTTTGCTCTAAACCATATGTTAAATTGTGTTCTAAACTATTGCTACATTTGGGTTGTAAGAAATATTTGGGGCCTCGTGCCGACTTGTTTGGACCCCTTGGGGGCTTTTTACTACTATTTTGCTCACTGTGTTGACTTATGATTTAGATTCAGTCGTGTTATGCTTAACTGATTTTGAAACTAAACCTTATTTACACTATTTTGAGATATAAAATGATTTTTTTGGGTCGAGTACCCCGTTTTACTGATACACCCAAGGGGCTTTTGAGATTTTCTGACTGAGTGAGGCCGAGGGCCTAATTGTGAGGATATGATATGCCACGAGGTGGCTTGATATTAGCGCTTGGGCTTAAGGAGCCCCTCCGGAGTCTGTACACACCCAAGTGAGAGCAGGTACCTACTGAGTGAGAGTGTCGAGTGTCGAGTGACGAGCGATGGAGAGGCATGAGTGACTGTAAGGTATGTCCGAGTGGGTGATTATGAATGACTGTGAGGCATGCCCGAGAGGCACTTACTAATACATGGTTTTGCCCGAGGGGCTACTTATGATTTTACCACTTTCACTCTGAACTTATAAAATATATTTTGCCCGAAGGGCTTTTTATGACTTTTATCATTTTTACACTAAACTTCTTGAAAGTTATATTGAAACTATTGGCAAGTATAGATTCCAAATTATTTTACTGAAATCGGTTTTTAAGCGTGATGATTTAACGTATATATTGTTGGAAAGAAAGCTTGTGCTTAGGTGAAATGATGATTTGATTTTATGTGTTTGTTACTGCTCTCACGTGATTTATTTTCATTACTCCTGAGTTGGCGTACTCAAATTACTCCTTGCACCTCGTGTGCAGATCCAGGTATTAGGAAAGAGTGAGTTGTGTATTTGTTCTAGAGACTTCTCGGAGATTTTGCGAGGTAGATGCACGTGTCCGCAACCCTACTCTCTCCTTCATACTTTATAGAGTTTATTTACATTTTATTGTTGTATATTTTCTGTAGATTCTCACAACCAGTGGCTCCGGGATCTCGGGTGTTGTATTTAGTATTTGGTGTAGCTTTAAATGTTTTAAAAATGTTTAAAAGAAACCGTTATGGGTTATCAGTTTAGTAATGGTGTAAATGGAAGATTATTACGGTATGAGTGCCGTTTTGGCTGGCTTAGTTCCACGATAGGTGACATCACGACTGGTTTAGATTTGGGGTCGTGACAAGTTGGTATCAGAGCGCTAGGTTACATAGGACTCACCGGTCATGAGCAGGTTTAGTAGAGTCTTGCGGATCGGTATGGAGATGTCTCTACTTATCTTCGAGAGGCTGAAGAACCCTTAGGAAAATCTCATATTCTTGAATTCTTGTCTTGCGAATCCATTTTATTCATCCAAGAGCGTAACTCTTGAATTCCTTCCATGTATTCGAACGCACCCGAGGGTGCTTGGTATCAGCTGTGCATCAACGACTTGTGACTTCCATGAATGAGATGTGATTTTTGCATGTTGGTAATGGACCAATATGGAGGCCTTGAGGCCGGATTCATTTTGTGGCTTGAGTGCTATGATTTCGATCGTGTGAGCCGTGCATTTAGGGAGTTATACATCCGCTTGTGTCCTTTTTGATGGGACCTTGTGACTGGATATCTATGTGGTGAGTATGATTTGAGGGTGAGATGTGTTCATATTGTTTGAATGTGATAAAAAGGGATGGGCCGAATATGTAGCAAGAACTATTGAGTGTTCGACTTCTATCTTGAGTTGGCACATGGCCTCGAGTCGTGAGTGTATGGAATACCTCTTATGTTGTTCAGTTGTGGAGTGAAGCGGATCCTTCTGTTGTGTTATGACTTCCTGTGATGTCTTTTGGGCTGATCATTGCCCCAGTAGCGTTCATGTATCTGAATAACGGTGTATTCTAGCCGTATTAGCTCCTTTGTTATTGTATTCATTGATGGCATCCTGGCGTGTACGTGTAGCTAGGGGTAGCATACTTAGTAATTGAGGAAGGTATTATAAGGATTCCGGGAGGAGAAGCTCTATGCAAAGTTCTCCAAGTGTGAATTTTAGCTCAGTTCAGTATCATTATTGGGACACGTGGTGTCCAGTGAGGGTATCCATGTGGTCAGACGAGTGAGGGTAGAGCTTCCAGAAGCTCAAGATTTCCATTGACCTCAGCTCTAGTGTTGGTTCTACCATCAGCTTTAAGTTCTTATACCGCGTATCTCGGTGCCTCAAAGTTAGGCTTTGTTTGTGTTTAGTTGTAGAAGGGTGTAGTGATTGCGTGATAGCTATGAACTTCGGAAGTGTATAGAGAGATATAATGTTTGAGGCTAAGCCGACAGGGGTATCTCCTTCGGGTTGTCATGGGGTATGTGATCCATATGTTGTCCAGTAGTAAGTTATCTTCTACCAGTAAATAATATATGTTGTAATTGAGTTTAGATCACTTGTGGAAGTTGGCATGGCTATTACAATGGTGAATGCGAGATTTGCAGATGACTTGAGCTGTTAGACGGGTTGTGTTATTAAGGGTATTGTGAGTTATTGTTTGTATTGATCATTGGCTTTGAGACAAGTGGGGGAGTCTTTTAATGATAAGTTAATTATGCGATTATGTGTTGTATTAGTTTCAGTTCGAGGTTTATTAGTAAATCAGTTATGACCTGCAGATGTGGGGTATGTGTATGACTCGAGTAATGAAAATTCCTTCGATATTGGTTGTAGTGTACTCTATTGGGTAAATGGGTTCTATTGAATGATTGAGTGGAAATTCTAAAAGGTGTAGTGTGTGCAGTGTATGAACATGCTTGTGGCTTCAAGTGAGTGGATTACTTTCCTAGTATGTTAGTGTGCAAACCGGTCAGGTTGATTCTATCTTATTGGTCAATGTAATTGAGATTTATGTTGGAGGGTATTAGGACTTATGTCATTTCTAATTATCATGGATTCTACATATCAATATCAAGAAAGTGAAGGTAATGGCTTTACATTTGCATGAAGTCTCTTCAGGGTAAGTATTTTGAATGTGATACTCTTGGGGATATTTGAGAGAGTATTCAGCGTCTTACGAGCCTTAGGCGGTATGGTGTTATGCTTGGGTCTCGTGAGGTGAGCCTATGTTGATAATTATGGTATTACGGCAAGGAGAAGTATCAATTTGAAGGTAAGTAAGAAGAAACTTGGGTAAATAGGACAACTTGGTAGTAGCCCGGACCGGCATGATAAGGGATACAATTAGTTCTTTGGGTATTCATAAGGTAATGAGTTTTCACATGTGTTTCGTGGAAATGCTCTTGGAATTTTTGGTGGCCTGCGCAGCTTGGTTGAGTTAGAAGGATTCAGTCCTGACAGTTAGGTGTTGTACAAATAGGATTCAGATAGTTCCTGATGGTTTCTACCACGGTTAGAGATGTATATTTTCTACTTGCGTGAGGTGCAGGTGATTTATAGTTATTTTTCTTCTAAATAGGGTCAAATGTGAAGTTTTTGACCTGTTGGGTGGCTTCATGAGGTTATATATTCCCGAAGAGTCAATGTGTGGAGTGTAGGGTGCTTCATTGATATTGCGACGCTCTCTTGTTGAATCGCCTGTTGATATTCAAGGTTCCTTGGTAACACGGAAGAATTATAGGTGTATCCCTCCTGTAATGATTGAGTACTAGGGATGTGCTATGTATTCGAGCGCTGGAGTTGAGAGCAGATATAGTAATTGGTGCGCTTCGTTACTTCAAGAGTGAGAGTTCTCATAAACAAGTTATTTTGTGATAGTGAACTATGTAGATGCGAGCAAGCTAGTCAGATGTTAGTATGTACAATGGTTCCGTCATTCTGAACTTCTCGGTGAGTTATCTATTTGTTGTGAGTGACCAAAGTTGATTTAGGGTTATTGGTAGGCCAGTATGGGTGTGTGTTCTGCACCGGGTCGGAATTGTTGGCTCCAAATTTCTATTGTTGAGGAATGTACCTATCACGACCCCGAATGCTAAGCCGGCCGTGATGGCCCCTATCATGGAACTAGGCTAGCCAACCATTTCAGATTATTAATATATCCCATAATTTCCCCAAAATTTAGCAGATATCAAAAATATCAGAAAGAGATAAAACAATTATACACTTCCCCAAAACCTGGAGTCAACTGTCATGAGCATCTAAGACAGAAAATACAATGTAGAACATTGACTTAGTACAACAAAAGTCTGAGGTACAAAAGACCAAAAGAAACTATAATCTCAGGGAAGGGAAGGAGATGAGCTAGGGACACTGAGCAGCTACCTCAATCCTCGAACAACTCCAAGCTCATCTGGAAATCAACTAGTGAGATGGTCTGGTACCTGGATCTGCACACAGAGGTGCATGGAGTAACGTGAGTACGCCAACTCAGTAAGTGATCAATGTAACTAAGAATTTGAGTGTAGTGACGAGCATTTAAATCATGTAAATCCATATAATGAATAACAGTGGAAATGAATAAAACAAGTCAAAAATCTACAATTCCGAATATTCCATAAAAACTCCGGTTTCCATTTCAAAATCTCGTATAAAAAAAACATTTATCCAACATTTGTTATCAGAGGTTCATTGTAAAGAAGAGTGTAAACATGATTTTCATAAAATATAAGCCCCTCAGGCACAATATCACTCACAATAAAGCCTCTCGGGCAAGCCTCTCAGTCACTCGTGACTCCACTATTAGTATCTCTTACTCTCACTTCACACTCACACTCAACAGGTACCATGAACACACATCACTGGTGCAACGGGAAGCCCGCTCCACTACTATATATATATTTTATACTGCTGCGGCGTGCAACACGATCAATATATACAAGATACGTTGAGCCGTGCAACCCGATCCATATAATAGTCGACTGCGCTCGCTAGGGGTGTACAGACGCCTGGAGGGGCTCCTTCAGCCCAAGCGCTATATCTGCCGTGGCGTGAAGCTCGACCCAATATGTATATTGATGCGGCGTGCAACCCGATACATATATAACATATATATTGTTGCGGCCTGCAACCCGATCCATATATATATATAATCTCTATTGATGTACCGTGCAGCCCGACCCACATGTAATATATAACATACATATTATTGCGGCGTGCAGCCGTCCCGTAACTATACTCACATACTCGGTGCTCGGCCTAAAACACATATGTACTGTTTCGGCGTGCAGCCCGATCCATAGTTGTCCTCACATACTCGGAGCTCGGCCTGACTCAGTCACCCTCACAAGCAACTTGGGCAATTTATCTCAACTCACGGCCCTCAGCCCCAAATACCTTTCAGAATTTTCAAAGCAGTGTGATAACAGTGAAAATAACAACGAGTAGGAAACATGACTGAGTTCAAAATTGTTCTAACAGGATAGGGGTAGAATAGTGTAATAGTACCAAAACATGGAAAAACGCCCCTGAGGGTCTAAACAGGTCGGCACTTGGACCCAAAACATGGATCGTAGCCCATAAACAAGTATAAACTTCTGAAAGACAGGATATCGTAAGGTTTCAAATCGAATATGCAACTTAATAGTCGATACGGGATGGACCAAGTCACAATCCCTATCGATTCACGCCCCGAAGCTCATCACTTAGCATGTGCGTCAACTCATTTATCAACACAATATCAATAACGGGGTGTCATACCCTCAGGTTTAGAGTTACAATCATTACTTACCTCGAAACAGTCCAAAAGCTACTCCGCGATGCGCTTGCCCCTCAAATTGGCTCCCAAATGCTCCGAATCTAACAAAAATCAGATTAACATCATGAATATACGCTAACGGAACAAAACTCAATCGAAAGATTTAAATTTTAACACAAATATCGAAATTCAGCCAAATCTCATCCCCGTGCCCACGTCTCGGAATTCAATAAAATTTACATCACTAGAATCCTCATCCTCCCACGATTCTATATATACCAAAAACTCCACTATCGGACCATAATTGCCTACTCAAATAACCAAAGGAATTTCCAAATTTCCTCCCCATTTTTTCTCAACTTTTTCCACTTTAATTCTTCAAATTACAAGCCTAATCCATACAAAATAGCATAGAAACGAGTCTTATAATCCAGGAACTTACCTCCACTGAAGACCCTCGAATTCTTTCTTTCTTTTGCTCTCAAACAATCTCCACCCGCATGCAACAATGGAAGAATAACCGAAATTTCGCGCAGGCACTCTTTTATACTGTTCTGCCCAGTTAATCCACACCTGCAGACCTTTCCTCGCACCTGCGGTCCCCTGTGCGCATCTGCGGAAACCCACTAACAGTCAGATTCTCGCACCTACGGTCCCTTTTCCGCACCTACGGCTTCATAGGTGCGGCCAATTCTTCGCACCTGCGGACTCCTCCTGCCTAGCGCCTGCAAATGGACCTTCACACCTGCAGTTGTCGGTCTGCAGGTGTGGCCACATCAGTTGCTTAACACCAACAGCTATTTGCTGAATATTTCCTAAGTTCAAACCTCCGCCAACCATCTGAAATCAATCCCGAGTCCTTCGGGGCCCCAACCAAACATCCCAACAAACCCCATAGCATCATTCAAACTTAGCCGAGCCTTCGAAACACAAAAAGCACCAGAATTACATCAGATTCAAACCTAACTCTAAAAACTTCTAAACTTCGCCAATGATGTCGAAACCAACGAAAACACATCTGATTGACCTGAAAATTTGCACATATATCCAAAATGACATTACGAACCTACTCCAATTATCGGAATTCCACTCTGACCCGTATAGCTTATTTTTCACTACCGATCGGAAATCGCCAAACACTAACTTTCGCCAATTCAAGCCTAATTCTACACCGGACATCAAAACTCTGTTCCGAACACACTCCTAAACAAATATTCATCCTCGAATGGGACTAGAAACATACCTGGAGTCTCGAATAAGTGAGGATATATGTCCCGCATCTCCCGCTCGGTCTCCCAAGTGGAATCCTCCACCGGCTGTCCTCCCCACTGAACCTTTAATAAAGCTATATCCTTAGACCCTAACTGTCTGACCTAACGATCCAAAATAGCCACGGGCTCTTCCTTATATGACATATCACCCTCGGGTTGAACCATGTTGAGGTCCAAAACATGAGACGGGTCACCAACATACTTCCGGAGCATCGAATCATGGAAAACAGGATGAATACTCGATAAGCTATGAGGCATGGCAATCCTACAAGCCACCCCTGCAATCCTCTAAAGCACCTCAAAAGGCCAATAAACTGGGGACTCATCTTTCCCTTCTTTCGAATCTCATTACACCCTTCATGGGTGACACCTTCAACATTACCTTCTCCCCAACCATGAAAGACACATCTCGGGCCTTCCGGTCCGCATAACTCTTCTGCCTAGATTGTGCCGTGCGAAGCTGCTCCTGAATCAATTTCACCTTTCCCTACGCATCCTGAGCCAAGTTTGTGCCCAATAGCCTAGCCTAGACCGGTTCAAACCAACCAACCGGATATTTGCACCACCTACCATATAAAGCCTCATACGGAGCCATCTGTATACTCGACTGATAACTATTATTATATGCAAACTCCGCGAGTGGTAGAAACTGGTCCCATGAACCCCCAAAATCAATGACACAGGCACGCAACATATCCTCCAAAATCTGAATAGTACGCTCCGACTGCCTGTCGGTCTGAGGATGAAACGATGTGCTCAACTTGACCTGAGTACCCAAATCTCTCTGTACGGCTCTCCAAAACTGAGATGTGAACTGAGTACCTCTATAGGAAATGATAGAAACTGGAACCCCATGCAATCAGACAATCTCCTTGATATAAATCTCAGCTAACCACTCCGAAGAATAAGTAGTACTAACAAAAATAAAGTGCACGGACTTGGTCAGCCGATCCACAATAACCCATATAGCATCAAACCTCCTCGAAGTCCGTGGGAGTCCAAATATGAAGTCCATGGTGATCCGCTCCCACTTCCACTCCGAAATATCAAATCTTTGAAGCAGTCCACCTGGCCTATGGTGCTCATACTTGACCTGATGACAGTTGAGAGACCAAGCCACAAACTCAACAATATCACTCTTCATCCGCCTCCACCAATAATGTTGTCTCATATCTTGATACATCTTCGCGGCACCCGGATGGATGGAATGCCGCGAACTATGGGCCTTATCTAGAATCAAATCTCGAAGCCCATCTGCATTGGGCACGCAAATCCGTCCCTGCATCCTAATGACCCCATCATCACCACTAACCACATCCCTAGAATCACCGCGACAGACCCTGTCCTGAAGAACAAGCAAATGTGGATCATCATACTGGCATGCTCTGATCTGATCATAAAGAGAAGACCTGGAGGCTACACAACCCAATACCCGTGGAGGCTCTGATAGATCCAATCTCACCAACTGACCTACTAAAGCATGAACATCAAGTGCTAAAGGGCGCTCAGCTACTGGAAGGTATGTTAAACTCCCCAAACTCTTCGCTTTGCGACTCAGTGGATCGGCCACTATATTGGGCTTCCCCGGATGAAATAAGCTAGTGAGGTCATAATCCTTGAGATGCTCTAACCACCTCCTTTGACGCAAATGCAGATCCTTCTTCTTAAGTATATGCTGCAGACTACGTTGATCAGTGAAAATCTCACAATGCACTCCATACAAATAATGACGCCAAATCTTCAAGGCGTGAAAAATAGTTGCTAGCTTAAGATCGTGCACTGGATAATTCTTCTCGTGCACCTTCAACTGGCTGGACGCATAAGAAATCACCCTACCGTCCTGCATCAAAACTTTTGCAAGGCCAACTCTCGAGGTATCACGGTAAGCTGTATAAGAATCAGAACTCGTAGGAAAAATCAATACCGGAGTTGTAGTCAACGCTGACTTAAGATGCTGAAAGTTCCCCTCACACTCCTCAGTCCACCTGAATTGAGCACCCTTATGGGTCGGTCTGGTCATAGGTGCTACAATAGATGAAAACCCCTCTAGGAAACAGTGGTAGTACCCTGCAAAACCAAGGAAACTGCGAATCTTAGTAGCTGATAACTGTCTAGGCCAACTCTGCACCGCTTCTACCTTCTTCGGATCAACATGAATACCCTCACTGGACACCACGTGCCCCAAGAATGCTACCGAATAAAGCCATAACTCACACTTCAAAATTTTTGCATACAATCTCTTCTCTCTCAAGGTCTGAAGCACAACTCTCAAATTCTGCTCATGATCCTCCCATGATCGGGAATACACCAAGATATCGTCAGTGCACATGATGACGAAAGAATCAAGATAAGGCCGGAATCAAGTGCATAAAGGCTATTGGGGCATTGGTCAGTCCGAATGACATAACCAGAAACTCATACTGACCATATCTAGTCCTGAAAGCAGTCTTCGGGATGTCTAGCCCCCGAATCTTCAACTGATGATAGCCGGAACGAAGTCAATCTTTGAAAATACTCTGGAACCCTACAACTGATCAAACAAGTCACCTATACGAGGCAAGGGATATCGGTTCTTCACCGTAACTCAGTTCAGCTGCCGATAATTAATACACATATGCATAGAACCATCCTTCTTCTTTACATACAACACTAGTGCACCCCAAGGTGACATACTAGGCCGAATGAACCCCTTATCTAGGAGTTCCTAAAGCTGCTTCTTTAATTCCTTAAGCTCTGCTGGTGCCATACGATAAGGTGGAATAGAAATAGGTCGAGTGCCTGGCACCAGGTCGATACCAAAATCAATGTCACTGTCAGGTGGCATGCCTGGAAGGTCTGCACACGTCCGGAAAGTCATGGACCTCAGGAACCGAAGCGATAGCGGGAGTCTCACTACTGACATCCCTCACAAAAGCCAGATATGATAAACACCCCTTCTCAACCATACACTAAGCCTTCAGGTAGGAAATAACTCTGCTAGGCACATAATCAGAAGAACCTCTCCACTCAACCCTCGGACATCCGGGCATAGCTAAGGTCACGGTCTTAGCGTGACAATCAAGAACAGCATGACACGGAGATAACCAATAAATGCCCAATATCACATCAAAATTGACCATGCTGAGTAACAGTAGGTCCACTCGGGTCTCTCGACCCCCAATAGATATCACACATAAACCGATACACACAGTCCAGAAAACAGTATCGCCCATCGTAGTCGACATATGAACAGATGTAACTAAAGACTCACGGGGCATATCCAAAAAATAGGCAAAATATGAAAAAAAAAATAGGAATATGTAGAACCAGGGTTGAATAAAGCCAAAGCATCTCGGCAGCAGACTATGACAATACCTGTGGTTACTGCATCGGAGGCCATAGCATCTATCCTGTCTGGAAAGGCATACATACGGGCCTGACCTCCACCTGCTAGCCCTCCCCCTCTAGGGCGACCTCTAGCTGACTGACTACTACCCCTGGCTGCCTAGGTGAGTGGTGAAGTAACTGGAGATGAGGTCGAAGGCTGGCTCCTCAGCTGATATGGACCTCTAAGAAGATGAGGACACTGCCTCCTCATATGCCCAATCTCTCCAGACATATAACAGCTCCCTAGAGCTGGAGATTGGGATTCAAATGAACCCCTGGCACCAGAATGGACTCTAGGAGAACCATGCATAGAATAACCCTGAGTTGATGGTGCTGGAGCTGCACTGTGGGATGGAAGGGCACCGAATGAAGAATGGTATGGCTGAAAACCTCAAGGGCCATGTCCCGAGGATGCACCACTATAGGCTGGGCGGCCTAACCGAGGAGTCCTGAATGAACGACCTCTATCATGCTGAAACTGCCCCTAGAAGGAGAACCATTAGAACCACCCGATCCACAAGGCCTCCTGGCCTCTCTCTCTACTCGCTCCTGGCGGCGAACCGACTCACTATCCTGAGCAATATCGAGAACCTGCTTGAATGTAGCATCTAATACTCTCTCTGGGTCATAAAAAGGCGTAGCTGATAAGTAAAGCCATCTAAAAACCTCCTAATCCTCTCCTTGTCAGTAGGGACCAACTCGGTGGCATGACGAGAAAACTCCGAAAACCGCATCTCATATTACGTCACTGATAGCTCTCCCTGATGCAGTTGCTCAAAAATCCTGCGCTGCTCCTCCCTGTGAGACTAGGGTTCATACTTTTCCAAGAAGATAGTGGAGAACTGCTGCTAGGTGAGGGTTCACGAACCAACAAGCCTACGCCTCTGAAAACACTCCCACCAAGTGAAGGCAGCACCAGAGAACTAAAAAGTAGCAAATGAGACCCCATTATCCTCCAAAATCCCAGCAGTACGCAGCATCCTCTAGCACTTATCTAGAAAACCCTGGGCATCCTCGCCCTCGACACCACTGTATGTCGGCGGTTGTAGTCTACTAAAGATCACTAAAAAGAAAAAAACTAACACATATACATACAACATACAAATATCCCCCACCCCACACTTTAATATCATGACCCCAAATCCACTAGTCGTGATGGCACCTGACCCAACCCGCTAGGTAAGTCAACTAGTAACTATCCAATTCCAATGATATTAAAAAGACAATAAAGTAATAAGTTATCTGACTTTTATAAAATTCCCAAGTACTGGTAGTACAACTCATGAACGTCTAGGAATAGAATTTACAAAGCTAAAATGAAATCATAGATCGTCTGTTTGAAAAGTACATAAAATGAATAGATCTAGAGCTACCACGAACAAATGGCAGCTACAACCGGGACGCAAGTACATCTTCGATCCTACTCCAATCGAAACCCTGCAATATCATCAACCAACATTCGCACGCAAGGTGCAAAAGTGTAGTATGAGTACAACCGACCACATGTACCCAAAAAGTAGCAAACCTAACCTTAGGTTGAAAGTAGTGACGAGCTAACATAAGGTCGGGTCCAATACAAATATTTTACAACAGTTCATAACAGCGTAATGCAAGCACAAAAGAGGTATCTCTGAAGTTAAATATGCTCATCTTGTTCACAGTTCCAGAAAATGGTCATTCTTTCAAGTATCTTAGTGAAAAATCCCAAATATCTAACCAAAAATGCCAAAAGTACGAGTAAGTTTGAAAACTGTAATGTTTTTTCCAAATATCCTTACATATTGAATTTCCAAATAACAAGTATAAAATACCTCTCTAATCCCACATATCAATGTTTATAATAAGTCATGAATGATGTGATACCGTATAACATGAGGAAAAATGCATCTCTGTGCATGTATATCATGTGTGCATGAAAATGCCATGTATCTTGGAGATGAATCATGTACTCACACTCTTAGAGCACTCAATCTTATTGTTTCACATCCTCTCTCACTATGCTCAATGCTCAGCGCACTCAATCACTCAGCGCTGTATAATTATTGTTGCACTGTGCAGCCCAATCCACACATATATATATATATATATATATATATATATATATATATATATATATGGTCGGTTGAGCTCATTGGGGGTGTACAGACTCCGAAGGGGTTCCTTTAGCACAAGCGTTATATTGCTGCAGCGTGCAGTCTGATCCAATAAAAATATTATCAATATATTATTGCGGCGTGCAGCCCGACCCATAAGGTAAATAAATAATATGTTGCGGCGTGTAGCCCGACCCATAATGCATAATATAATATGTTGCAGCGTGTAGACCGACCCATAATGCCACTCTCACTCCGGCCCTCGGCCTCACTCGGTCATCATTCTCTCCAGCCCCGCTCACGGTCTCAAAATGTCATGTAACTAGCCCGACAACAATGATATGATATAGCAATAATAACAATTGAGACCGAGATATGATATGAATGCATGAACATGACTGAGTGCAAAATATCAAAGAAATCACTGAGATAACAACATGAAACGACCATTGTGGGTCCTAACAACATCAGCATGAAGCCTAAACATGATTGATAGCTCATTTACTCTATCGCATGGTGAAAACACTATTTTCATCAAACTAGGGCCACTATACAACGCCATGGAAGCAACAATGTCCCAATCCACATGGTGCACGCCCACGATCCCGTCACCTATCATGTGTGTCACCTCAATACCAATCACATAACACGTTTGACAGGGTTTCATACCCTTACCACTAAGTTTAGAAGAGTTACATACCTCGAACGATCCAATACCAATGCTGGGCAAGCCAAGTGATGCTCCAAAGATGCCATCACGCGTTCCGAACTCCGAACGGCTCGAAACTGACCAACAACAATTCAAATACATCAAACAATAGGAACAAATCTCGATCATAAAAGATCAAATATTGAATCAAAGTCGGAAATCCGCCAAAAATCCCAACGGGCCTAAACTTCGGAACCCGACAAAAATTAAAAAATCTGACAACCCATTCAATTACGAGTCCAACCATACTAATTTTACTCAAATCCGACTCCAAATCGATGTTCAAAATTCAAAAATTCGTATTATGAAACTTTAGGTCAAAAACCCCCAATTTCTCTTTAAGATTCATCAACCAAATTCCAAAAATGAAGATTGATTCATGAAATAAAATCAAAACCAAGTGTAGAACACTTACCCCAATCCTTTTGATGAAAAATGGGTCAAAAAATCGCCTCAATCCGAGTCCCACATATCAAAATATGAAGAAAGACCAAAACCCTCGATTTTATATCATCTACCCCGCACTTCCGCATTTGCGGACAATTCGTCGCATCTGCAACTACCGCTTCTGCGGTCAATATATTGCTTCTGCGAAATATCAATGCTCAGCAACCCCCACACCTGCGGATATAAAAATCCCGCTTATGCGAGGAACATCACACATGCGCTCCAAAATCCCGTATCTGCGCGCACGCAGGAGCGCTACAAAATCTGTTTCTGCGGTCCTCCTCTCCCAGCCTCTTCTCATTTCTGCGACAACTGTCCACACCTGCAGACTCCCATATGCGTACATTCTTCCGCAGATGAGGAAACACCAGAACCAGCCGCCTTCAGTAATGCAACATCAAACAAAAATGATCCGAACCTCATCTGAAACTCACCCCATCCACTCGGGACCCCGTCCAAATATACCGACAAGTGCCATAACATAACGCAGACCTACTTGAAGCCTCAAACACACATAACAACATTGAAACAATGAATCGAACCTAATGAACTTTGAACTCTCAATTTCCAAAACTCGCGCCGAAACATATTAAAATCATCCCAGAATAAACCCAAATTTTGCACACAAGTCCCAAATGACATGACGAAGGTATTTCAAACTCCCTGAACCACAATCCTAATCCGATATCCTCAAAGTCAACTTTCGGTCAAACTTATGAACTTTCAAAACAATTCAATTTCCAATTTTTTCCAACTTGTGCTGAAACCTTCAATCCGGGCAACGACCCGCGACCAAAAATCACCATCCGGAACTAACGAAACCATTAAAACTCCGTTAAGGGGTCAAATTCACAAAAAATCAAACTTAGTCAACTCTTTCAACTTAAAGCTTCAACAATGAACTCATTCTTTCAAACCAATTCCGAATAACCTGACAACCAATACCGACGAGTCACATAAGTCGTAATAAATCATACAGAGCTACTCATGCCCGTAAGCTACCGAGCGAAGTGCAGATTCTCAGAACGATCGGTCGGGTCATTACATCCTCCCCCACTTAAACATATGTTCGTCCTCCAACGTGCAGAGAATTGTTCCCAAAACCACTAGTCATGATGGCACCTAACCCAACCCGCTAGTTAAGCCAACTAGTAACTATCCAATTCCAATGATATTAATAACACAATAAAGTAAAGTAATTATCTGACTTTTATAAAATTCCCAAGGACTGGTAGTACAAAATCTTGAGCGTCTAAGAATAGAATTACAAAGCTGAAACGAAATAATACATCGTCTGTTTGAAAAGTACATAAATAGAATTATAGATCTAGAACTACCACGAACAAGGGACAGCTACAACCGGGACGCAGGTATATCTTCGATCCAGCTCCTGTCAAAATCCCGCAATATCATGAGCCAACATCTGCACGCAAGGTGCAGAAGTGTAGTATGAATACAACCGACCCCATGTACTCAGGAAGTAACAAACCTAACCTTGGGCTGAAAGTAATGACGAGCTAACACAAGGTCGGGTCCAATAAAAATATTCTACAAAATCTCATAACAGCATAACGAAAGTACAAAAGAGGCAGCTCTGAAGTAAAATATGCTCAGCTCGTTCACAGTTGCAAAAAATGGTCATCCTAAATCTCTTATCGAAAATGCCAAAAGTACGAGTAAGTTGGAAAACTCTAATTTTTTTCCAAATATCCTTCCATAATGAATAAAAATGTTTCATTTTCTTTCCAAATAACAAGTATAAAATACCTCTCTAAGCCCACATGTCAATGTGTATAATAAGTCATGAATGACGTGATACCGTATAACATGAGGAAAAATGCATCTCTATGCCTGTATATCATGTGTGCCTGCATATGCCATGTATCGATGAGATGAATCATGTACTCACACTCTCAGAATACTCAATCTCATTGTTTCACATCCTCAACACACTCAAGCACTCAGCGACATATAATAATTGTTGCGGCGTGCAGCCCGATCCACATATATATATATATATATATATATATATATATATATATATAGTTGGGTGCACTCATTGGGGGTGTACAGACTCCGGAGGGGTTCCTTTAGCCTAAGCGCTATATTTTTGAGGCGTGCAGCCTGACCCAAATACTTTTGCAGCGTGCAACCCGATCCAATAAAAATATAACCAATATATTGTTGCGACGTGCAACACGACCCATAAGGTAAATATATAATATGCTTCGGCATGCAGCCCGACCCATAATATATAATATAATATGCTACGACGTGCAGCCCGAACCAAAATTCCACTCTCACTCAGGCCCTCGACTTCACTCAGTCATAACTCTCTCCAACTTGATCACGGGCTCAAAATGTCCTGAAACTAGCCCGACAACAATGATATGATGTATCAATAATAACAACTGAGACTGAGATATGATATGAATGCATGAACATGACTGAGCACAAAATATCGATGAAATCAGTGGGATGACAACAAGAAACGACCATTGTGGGTCCTAAAAACATCAGCATGAAGCCCAAACATGATATTTAACATAATTGATAGCTCATTTATTCTACCGCATGGTGAAAACACAATTTTCAACAAACTAGGCCCACAATATTGTGCCATGGAAGCAACAATGTCCCCATTCACGTGGTGTACGCCCACTCGCCCATCACCTACAATTTGTATCACCTCAATACTAATCACATAACACGTATGGCGGGGTTCCATACCCTCAGCACTAATTTTATAAGAGTTACTTACCTCGAATGAGCCAATACCAACGCCGAGTTAGCCAAGCGATGCTCCAAAGATGCCATCCCGCACGTTCCGACTTCTGAACGTCTCGAAACTAACCAACAACAATTAAAATACATCAAACAATCCTAAAGGAGCCAATCCCAATGGTAAATATCAAATCTTGAATCAATGCCCAAAATCGGTCAATATCCCAACCCAGGCCCGTACCTCAGAACCCAAGAAAACTCACAATATCAGACAACCCATTCAATTACCGGTCCAACCATACTAATTTCACTCAAATTCGACTACAAATCGATGTTCAAAACTCAAAAATTAGTATTATGAAACTTTAGGCCAAAAACCCAGATTTCTCTTTAAGATTCATCAACCAATTGCCAAAAATGAAGATAGATTCATGAAATAAGAACAAGACCAAGTGTAGAACACTTACCCAATCCTTGTGATGAAAAAGGCTCCAACGATCGCCTCAATCCTAGTCCCACATCTAAAAATATGAAGAAAGACCGAAACCATCAATTTTATATCCTCTGCCAAGCACTTCCGCATTTGCGGACAATTAATCGCATCTGCGAGTACCGCTTATGTGGTCAATGTATTGCTTCTATGAAATAGCCATGCTCAGCAGCCCCCGCACCTACGGATATAAAAATCCTGCTTCTTCGAGGAACATCACACATGCGCTCCCTAATCCCTGCATCTGCGCGCACGCACGCATGTGCGCTATAAAATCCTCTTTTGTGTTCCTCCTCACTCAGCCTCTTCTCTCTTCAGCAACCAACTTTCCGCATACGCGGACTCGCATTTGTATCCATTCTTCCGCAGATGCGGAAACACCAGAACTAGCCGACTTCAGTAATGCAACATAAAATGAAAATGATCTGAACCTCGTCCTACACTCACCCAAGCCTCTCGGGACCCCGTCCAATATACCGACAAGTCCCATAACATAAAATGGACCTACTTGAATCCTCAAACATATATAACAACATCGGAACGACGAATCGCACCTCAAATAGAACCTAATGAACTTTGAATTCTCAATTTCCAAAACTCGCACTGAAATATTTAAAATCATTCTTGAATAAACCCAAATTTTGCACACAAGTCCCAAATGACATGACGAAGCTATTACAATTTCCCGGTACCACAATCCTAATCCGATATCCGCAAAGTCAGCGTTTGGTCAAACTTATGAACTTTCCAAACCTTCAAATTTCCAATTTTTTCCAACTTATGCTGAAACCTTCTATAAGCATCCAAATGAAAATCCGGGTATACACCGAGTCCAAAAATCACCATCCAGACCTGATGGAACCACTAAAACCCCGTTCCGGGGTAAAATTTAAAAAAAGTCAAACTCAATCAACTCTTTCAACTTAAAGCTTCAACAATGAACTCATTCTTCCAAACCGATTCTGAATAACCTGAAAACCAAAATCGACGAGTCACATAAATGATAATACATCATACGGAGCTAATAGTTTGGAAGAGCAAATGCTCGGAATGACCAGTCGGATCGTTACATTTAAGTTGTGGCATGTCCCCATGACACACAATCAAAAAGCACGTGGTAAAGGAAACTTCCCTGAATTTTCTTCTTTTCTGAGAACTTATGAACTCCGCTCCAAGTTCTAAATTCATTCCTCATTTTCTCTCCTTAGGATTCTTTATGTAGCTCATTATGCCCAATTTTTCTTGAGGATACCTGCATGACCTGCTCTTTTCTTTCTTTCTTCTCCTCTTCTTGAGCTGTGAATTGCTCTTTCATGATGATTTATAACTTGTTCATGCATTATTTCACATGATCAATCCATGTATCTTCCTGTAAAATCCCAAAAAATAAAATCCACATGATGAAGGTTAGAATAAGAAAACAAAGAAGAAATGTCAAGTGAATATTCCTATGATATGTCCAAGATCATTTGTTTCTCATACTCTTCTACTACATGTTGCAAAGGTGGAAAGGTGGGTGGGGGTTTGAACTCTTCTTCCGGTTCTTCAAACTCAACCACAACCTTATTTTCGATCATCTCAGTTGTATAAAAGTCATATTGAATAGTGAAAAGCTCTCTCTACGGATGCTTATCCTCTTGGGTAGTCTCATTCTCACCGGGTATCTCCTCCATATATTCGCCATCACAACATAATGAGCTTTTTGAAAGTGTACTTATTATTTGATTTTCTTGCATTGTTAGGTTGCTCATGGCTTCATCATCTTGTGTAAATCTCTTTACCTGCTCATTTATTAACTTATACACAAGCTCTTCCAAACTATCATTCTCCCATTGAGGTGGTTATCTAACTTCGCTTTCACTATAATAAGGGTATTCACCCCAACCAGAGTAAAGATTGTGCCTATATGAATTTTCATACCTGTACGGACCATAGGAAGAATACCCCCTGCTCGGCAGCCAACCCATAGATGATTTTCACTGCATTTAAAACACATAGCAGAACACTGATAATATTCAACTGCTAACACTTCAACCGTTTTCTTAGGCTGGTTGTACTCCATCTTCACAACATTAAGAGTTCAATATCTGCAATATCTTCTCCAACTTGTTAGCAACTACAAAACAAATCTTGAAAGAAGTTAACTAATAAAGAAAAGAAAAGAGAAAAGAAAAGAGAAAAAAAACTAAAACCTAATTCCTTAATTAGCACTATAAACTATCTCAAATAGTATT
The DNA here is from genome assembly GCA_005239525.1 of Nicotiana knightiana. Lineage (NCBI taxonomy): Eukaryota > Viridiplantae > Streptophyta > Magnoliopsida > Solanales > Solanaceae > Nicotiana > Nicotiana knightiana. Next base: position 25,930 of record ML396161.1, on the reverse strand, counting down.
TGTTGCCAATCCTAGGTAACGGTGCCAAAATTTGACGAGCTTTAAACACACTCTAAAATATGCTCGCTAGTCGAATATAGTAATTTATAATATCATATCCACAAGGATTGAGTTTTAATAGTATTATCGTAGTTTGTAGCTAGATTGCTATCCAAGATAATCAACGATTGAAGTTTATGTGACCAAAACTAAAATTAACTAAGAGTCTAAACTATTGGCTAATGACAATCAACACAAGTATTAAGCAAAGGAAGTTATCAATCGAGGAGAAGATATGGTTGATAGGACAGATGCAAGATAAATGTATGGGATTTAACTCTAGATAATTCACTTCTAATATTCAATTTAGTATCTTGAATTCACTTGGTTATTGGTTCAATTGATTAGTAGAAACTCCTCTCTCGATTAAGTATCAACCTCACGATATGAACCAATTTACGCTCGGTAAAGATATGCAATAGTTCGTAGTGGATTGGTCTTTAGGAGAATCTCTCTCGATTATCCTTCTTATTATGTTTAGTCAGCAATTCAACTAGACTCTTCCCATTACTAAGAATAATTATTGACTTCAACCAACAAAATATAATGCACAAATATCACAAGTTATGCCTCTCTCGATTACATTAACAAGTGAAAATAGATGAAATAATTAAAACATACAAAATTATTCAATACATAAAATTAGAGTTAATAATCCACAAGCAAGTATCAATACACCAAGTCATCAAACCCTGAATAGAACTACTCCATAGATATGGAGCAATTCATCATAACAATGTTTAAGTTAAAGGAAAACATCAAACAATCCAAACACATGTCTTGAGTAAGGACTGAATGATGAAATCTTGAGCTTTTGCTTTCCCACCTCCTCTTTGGCTTCCTTAGGTCTATGATGTGTCAAAAGTCTCAATAATACCGTTTACCCATGTATTTATACTAATTAAGGTCGGGCCCGGACGAAAACACCTTTTTCTTACGGGAATTTGGAAAATACTCTGTAAGAATTGCACAGGCGCACCGTATCGGGTGACACGCTATGCGGAGCATTAGTGGGGAAATCCATATAGTTGATCTGATAGATTGTACAAAAAATGCACAGGCGTGGTGCCCATCCTTTCGTGGCAGTGGCCTATTCTCTGAGTACGGATATTTGTTTCTTTTAAGTTATCTCGACGTGGTTCTCGACCCCTGAACGTGATCCCGGCTTACTCCTTTGGGCTTTTTCTCCGACTTCAGAGTTTCAAATCGATCAAATTCAGTTTGTAACATCTTCATAGTTTCGAATCATTCCTACAAGGCATAAAATAAACAACCAGTGCATAACACTATCGATTAAAGCAGAAACGCTATTAAAGTGCAGTAAATTCGAGTGTGACAAGCAACTAAAACATGAGATTACGGCCTACCATCAATGATTTTAACATAGCATTGAGCCACAAAAGATCGCATGCACATACTTTTGAACCAGATGCATCATTAGTGGAACATATTTATCACATTTCTCTAACATATGACCTCCCAGGAAGTGAGTTCCACAATAATTTCCTTGATAGAGTTACAATCTTATGTTAATACTTGCAACTTTCTCCTCAAAATTCAAAACAAAATGCATTACTTGATGAGTTTTCTTATAGGACATTCTGTTAATCATGAATAACATCTACTAGCTTGTGCACACACCCTCGTAACATTAACCTGAACGACATCGCATTAAAATTAAAGCAACATTATGCTCAGACCTTTCGTAGGCACTCTATTTACTTCTTATGTGCCTTGTAGGATTTAACAAATCACTTTTCTTCCTTTGTGAACATTATCACGATCCCTCTTTACTGTTAAACACCTCCAAATTACATTTCAACACCCTTTATCTGAATTCAATTCAAAAGAGTAATTGGCCTGAACAAGGCCTTTTCTGAAACTTAAATCCTCCTAAGTCCTTCAATAATGACTTCTTGTTTTCCTTCTAAGTGTAAGACTTATTCCACCTGATTCCATCCTCGATAAGTAACTCACCTTATTCCCAGTATTATAACTACCAGTTGTGTTTCCTGGTATTGGATCTTGAAAGCTACCATGTTAAACATGTCTGGTTCGTAACAAGTGTTCATCCTCCCTCCATTTGTTTCGAACATTTCCCTTAGTCCTTTGTGTAGATTATGTTGTTTTCCATTTTTGATCGCCCTTTTGGATAAGGCAATATATTGGTACTGTCGTTTCTCTGTAACTCATATATACATCCTCATCCCAATTTTTCCTTAATGCATAGCTTATAGCCTTATTGTGCCACACACATCTCCCATGAACTCGTAGTATTATTATGTCTGGTTTGAGTTTACCACACCACCACTTCACAACCATTAGTCTCACTATCCATTTTAGTATTTATGCATGAACTCCCTCTCAATCTTTTAGTTTATATTTAGTGTTACCCAAGTCAGCTACATTACCATGTGGTCCTTTATACCTTCTATTAACACTTGTGCTCTAAGCGAGTCCACAATCCTAGTACGAACTATTACGCGATAACTATGACCATATCAATTTATAGATGTTCTTCCCATTCTCCTTGCCTCATTCTTCCCATTTAGTGAATAGTTATGCACTCTTCCATATGTTACGTAGTCCTTTCCCTTAGTTGTGAATTCATCATGCTATCCTCTCAGCAATTGTTGGGATACCCGTGAGAAGGTGTGTTCTTCCATGTATCATTTAAGACTTCCTTGCTTGCTAGATTCTTAAGAGGCTCTCCATCGAATCCAAATGCACTATTGGGTTATTATATCATCACATTTGTTTCTCTCACTCGCTCCGTCTTTCTTAGATTCTTGGGACTTTAGCTAAATCGCAGATCCATGATTAACAAATTCTGAACACTCACAAGCCTTTAACATTTGATCTATAGTAACTCAGTGGGTTACATTGTCTTTGACTCTCTTACAAGTATAAAACCCTCTTGCAAACCTTACACTAATCCTTTTTTCTCTCCGTTATTTCCTAGGATCATTGACCATGTGTCATGTGTGGAGAATTTACCTTTCTTAACCTTCCACATTCTTGGGTGTACTAGTGGTCTATCATTAGCGTATCTTTTCAGAGTATCACATTAACCTTTGCCACTTTTCTAGACTACGCATGCCTTCAACAAAATATTCAAATATCATAGCTACATAGTTCCGCTCTTGTTTTAGCGTACTTATGTAGCCTCACTATGACCCATTCTTTCCCACATAGGGTGAATGTTCCAGATTTTGACACGTCTTGAACTTAGCAACATGAGGGACATATATTTCATATCGCTAGTTCTCTTGTATATGATCGACTAATAGGAAGGTTTAATTCGCCATGGTATTAACCTCATAAGTGCCCAACTCTTATCCAGCCACACAAGCTTAGGACCCCATATCCTCGTATCAATATCTTTTAAGAGTGTAACACAACTTTGTACATTTCTGGGACACTTATAACATTAATGGTGCAAGGGTCTTCTCATTATGAGTTCAGTTGACTCTCATTATACTCAAAGAGTCATCTTAATACATATACTTTGTTGTTCCCTTTTTTTCCTTGGACTTATCATTTCCAAAGAAGTCATATATGGCATAAAGAACTCAGCATTATCTCTTTCATAATGTAACGACCCGACCGGTCGTTCTATGTCTAGGACCCCATTCCCCTAAATGAGACTCCTTTTAGTTGCTTTTACTGATTTATGACTTAAGAAAGGGGAGGGGGAGGGGTAGGTGGTTCGAGGTTTGGAGAAGTTTGGAGTAATATAATAACACTTAGTTCCCTAAGTTGGTCTTAAAGGCCAAGTTTGACCTCGGTCAACATTTTCAGTAAACGACCCTAGAATCGAGATCTGGAGATTCCAATAGGTTCGTATGATTATTTCGGACTTGGGCGTGTGTTAGGAACGAATTTTGGATAACCCAGGAACATTTCATCGCCAAATAGTGAAGTAAGAATGTCCTTAAGTTCAAATTGAGTTTTGGGGCATGTTTCTTTGTTATCGAGTTCTGAACGAAATTCCGAGACCGATAATAGTTCTATAATGTCAATTATAACTTGCTCACAAAATTTGGTATCATTCCGAGTAGTATAGGTACGTTTCGGCGTGTCGAAACTGAATTCAAGAACTCAAAGTTCTTAAGTTTGATCCAATATGTTTCGGGGTATTATTTTTAGATTTAGCGTTGTTTCGGACGTTCCAAAGTTTCCAGCGAGTCCGTATTATGATTTAGGACTTGTTGGTATATTTGGACGGGGTCTCGGGTGGGCCCGGATGCAATTCGGGCATTGCGCGAACCAAAAACCAGCCTTAAAAGACTGCTGGTGCACCAGATCTGGTGCGACCGCACCTACAAAGGACCAGCCGCAAGTGCGAAGACCGCATGCAGTAAATGCCTCGCAGGTGCGGCCTCATAGGGTGCTGCTTGGTTCCGCAGGTGCGGGCCATTTCCCATAGAAGTGGAGCGGCAGGTCCGGACTCCCTTCCGCAGGTGCGACCACTGGCCCCCTTCCCATTTTCCGCAGGTGCGAGATTTTTCTCGACCTAGCTACTATAAGGTAAGTAATTTCTACTATAAACTTAGCTTAATTCTTGAATTCCTAGGTAGATTAACACCTTAATTAGTGGGAATCATGAGTTTAGAGCAAAATCTAGGTTTTTGACGAAAATGGGAAATTTCCAAGAAATGTGTTACGGAATGGTACAAAAAACCATATAATATTGATCCTTAGGCTATGGGTAAGTATTTCCTCCGAAAATTTCCGGAATCCGAGCATGTGGGCCTGGGGGTGTATTTTGGAATTTTTCACTTTAGGTTGAAATAATCATTTAAATAGGAAAATTTCATACTTTTGAGTAAAGATTGATTTATTTATGCAACATTTGACTAGTTTGAGCCCTTAAGCGACGAATTTGGATTTTCGGACCCGTTCTTGGCCCGAAAAATAGGCTTGACACGAGGTAAGTCTCCTTTCTAACCTCGTAAGAGGGAATTGTCCCCATAGGTGAATATAAATAATTACATGTCTTTATCTATGGAGGATATGCAATTACAACGTGTGATTTTTATTATTATTTTTAGTTAGAGTCGGGGACACGAGTTTCCACACCCGAGTGTAGATTACGTAATCAGGGCTATTGGTCATGACGGTTTTTGTAGTGCCTATTTGCGGCAAAATTAGATTATCATTTGTGTTTTCTATTTGATGGAGTATTTTAGTTTTAAGATCAATTAGGAAGTTATGGATTTGTTTTGGACAAGTTATGATGGCATACAGTTGTTATTTTTGAACACATGGCAAATACGTCACATGAAATGCACCCGTGGTTGGTATGTACATTTTATTAATATTTTGAGTTGAGGGTCGGGGGCATGAGTTGCCACTCCCGAGTGTAGGTTACGGTAGTTTTGGAATAATATCCAATTATTTATCAAATTTCAAACTAATGGTATGGTTATACCTAGAGGATTGCTTAGAAATGAATTTCATTAATCTAAAGATAGCATGTTTCGGGCCATGGCCATATTTTAGCCCCAAATTGTTTAAAACTCTATTGACCAACCCTAATTGTGGCTAGTTTGTAGAACAGGTAGTTCAGAAAATTTATCCAAGCATGACTAATCAAGGATACTAGCAGAAATAGCTACCCAACAACTTCAATGTAAAAATCAGAATCAGATTTGGATAATTACTATCCTTTTAACCCCTAAACAATGCGGTTTTGAAACGTAATATTCACGTATAAAGAAAAACCACAGATTTGGGATAAGTTACACAAATTGAAATGCAGAATGAGAAGGGGTTTTCAAATTCCAATTCAGTATCAATCATTGTATGCTGTATTACATGGATATTTTAAGACAACAGAAAAACAAGACATGAATGTTTATAGTTACAGAAAAATATAATGAACTTCCTGGGCTGTCAAGTTAATAAGAAGAAATGACAACTTGAGGATTAAATTCATAATGTCCATTCCAATTTATTACAACACAAAAATAAATGTGTACATGGTCTAATAAACTTACTGTTACATCACTTGTACTATGAAAGAGATTTTCTAACAGAATACTACAAATTAATTAATTAGAAGCTAATGGTTGCCTCTATGTGGAGCTGCAGCTACCATTGAGCCTCGAACAAGATTGAGCTCTTATGCATCAGTAGAGAATGGATATGCCTATTAGGGAAGGGTCAGGTCCAGTTCTTTGGATGCTATTTTGAAACTAGACAATCACTTATAAATATTTGAGCATTTTTAATTGGGATAAACCTGACCATTGGATAAGATTCATATTTTTTAGTGTTGTTTTATACTAATAACGTCTATTACAGTTCTAAGAAATAGAAAACTACTCATGAGCTAAATAAGATCTCGAAATTACTGTTTTAGCTAGACACATCTTTAGTTAATCTTAATAGCAGCACCTGTAAACCTCCAACCAAAGGATTTTATGTATTGTTATAGAAGGAATTTTGACCATGAAAAGGTCAGATTCGCTTTACCCTTGATACGGTTTCAAAAACTACTGAATATAGTTCTTTATTCATTTGGGATGAATCTGACCATGGATGAATCCACTGAGGCTATTTCGTTGAGACTATTGATAGTCATCCTCTTTCAAGCTAACGTTTAGTCAAATATTTTGACCACTTTTGGCACATTGAGGAGTGAATCAACCTATTTTGTGATTTCGGATTCGCTTCCTTAAGGATCCTCCTAATTACACACTTATATCCTTTGAAGGATAATTTTCGGCAAGCTAAACTACTGTTTATGCACTACCATGGGGTGAATTTGACTATTAGGAAGTCATATTCATCTACCCTAGTGCTAACTTAACATAATTCCAAACCATATAGAGACTTTCTTATTTAGGCATTTTAGAGGATGAACCTGACCATTCAGAGGTTAAGATTCCTCAACTCTAATGCCCTTTTAACTACATACTTTGTACCCTTTTGAGGGTGTATTTCAGCCATCTATACTACTGTTTTGTGCACTATTATAGGGTGAATTTCACCATTTAAAGGTTAAATTCATCTACCTTAATGCAATTTACTTTACTAATAGACTAAGAAACAAACACAAAGATAAAATCTACTACAAAATACATTCTGATTTAAGGAATATAGACATACATTTTTAGATTTTATTATCAATATATTAATCAGTCATACTTTCAGATTTCATACCAGATTAGAGAGAGAGAAAAAAAAATTAACACAAATTCAACTATAGAAGGAGACAAATTCAAGCAAAGAGGAAGATGAAGTTCACATTTTTGAGTCTTTCAATAATATCAACAGCTACATACCGTTTGAAGAGAAAATCAGCCCAAAAATCCTGACCAAATAAAGGTCAGGTAATAGCAATACAGCAAATAAAGAGGGAAGATCAGCAGCAACCAAAAGATTAACCAGAAAACCAGTAGCAGCAGTAGAATAACCAGCCCCAGAGTTTTAGAGTATATGCAAGAAATCTTTGAGAATCAGATCACCAAACAAACAAGAGCCATTTTCATAAGTTTGGAAATGATTTTTAGTGAGCAAGGATAGTAAGTTCAATCTTAAGAAAAAGAAATTTCAGAATATGAGATAGTGCTTCTTCAATGTAAAAATTTTAGTCTGTAAAAAGAAGTTTTTTGTGTCAAAAAAAAAGGGTCCAGAATATGTAAAAGGAGAGTCTATTTATAGGGAGCTCAAGGATGGGATATGCTTTGGCATATTCCTCATCCGAGAGCTGAAAATAGTACAAAATAATGCAAAGGTCAGCTGTCAACCTTATCTTTGGGACAGCTGCCCCTATTCTAGAACTTCCCTACCCATTAAAAGTCTTTTTTACCCTTAAAAATATGATTTCCTAAGTCTACATTACCTGTTGTACCCCTTGGAGTCCCTGAATTTACCATTGGTAATCAGGGTTACTCACTTGGGTTATTATTTAACTTTGGTTAGTTTAAAAACTAGTTAACCCATTTTAGTTAACTAGGGGTTGTTCTTGACTAGGATTAGGATAACTAATTAAAGGTTAATTGACTAAGTCCCTATTAGTCAACTAGGTTTAGCTTGTTAATTAATGCAATTCAATCAATTTAACTCCTTAACCTAAGTTAACTGATTCAAATTTGGTTAATTCAACTCAATTTCCTAAAATTAGAAACTTAACTAACTATTAAGCCTGGGTTAACTAATTTATTTTAGTTAATTAATCCTAAACTAATTATCTTAGATAGATTTTAGGACTTAGTTAAAAGGTTACTAATTTGGGTTAAACTTACTAAGCAATCTTATTAAGGCGGCCCTGAACGTTAAACTTGCTCAAAATTAACTAATCCCTAATTAATCTAGCAACTAAGTAAATCACAGAACCATTCATCAGTGAGGCAGCCATGAACTAGTAAGGCTATAGACTCCTAATTTAACACTGATAACCGAATAAAAACAAGTATCATATACTAGTCACATGAATCAATAAAGACAATTGTTAATTTTAATAAGTAGAACACCTAATAAATCAACGATGATTAACAGAAAATCTTAAGTGACTGAACATGGTTACAAAACCGTCACGAATAGGCATAACATGTTAACACTGAATTAATCAAATCGAATATAATGCAAATGAAAGAGGAATGGTCATATATGCAAACAGTGGCAAGACCTAAGTTAGGGAACATGATTATCAAAGAAACCTAATTACTTAATTGACGAGAACAAATTAAAACATGGATGTCAGGAAATACATTTAGAGCCTAAACTAAACAATGAGGAAGGAATGTAAATAGGTAGAAGAAAGCAATGAAGGAAAACAAAAACTTTATCCATGAAACAGTGACACAATAATAATAAAAAATCCAGATTAAACACGACATATTCATGCTGGTAAAAATAAAAAGACAGCAAGGAAGGGGGAATACTCGTTGGGTGATTAGGCCGAAAAGTTTGATTTTACCGGACTTCAGTCGGATTTCGGCGGGGATTGAAAATGACTCAAACCCACATAAATCAATAGCCCTCGATGAGAGCTATCAGTCCATGTAGGTGAGAGCCATTAAACATCTTGAATTGGCCGGGCATGGACATTTAGGTTTTTCAGTATTCTAGATCTAAATTTCGAAGATTTTCGTTGAACTTTTGGGGAAACTGATAGTGGGAAGGGGTTAAGGGTGAGGAGAGGGTAGTAGGGTGAAAGTTTGGAGTGGTTTGGAGGTCGTCCGCCACCGGTAGGCAATTTTCGGTGGGCGGAGCAAGGTGGGAATCCTAGGGCGGCTAGGGTTTGGTTATACAGAAGAGAGAGAGAGAGACGGATGAGAGACATGGTATGTGGGTGTTATACTTCTAAATGACTGGGGGGGTGAGCGTTTGGACATTTAAATAGCTAGGCTTTTGGGGGTTTCCCAGCCGTTATATCTTAGAAGATCAATGGTTGGGATTTGCTAAAGCCTTAACAGGGTCGTTTGGGTACTGGGGCTGGGCAGGCCGAATAAGGGTCTATTGGGCAGGGTACGTTTTGGTGGTGTAAATAAGGAATTGGGCCTGGGTACTTCTTGGCCCAGGGCCGATTTTTAACATTCTAAACATAATTCCAAACTAATTAATCTAATGAAAATCAAACCTCATTAAATTTAAAAGATGCAGTAATCAATTTCATCTTTATTTTGTCTAAATATATATTAATTAGGAATAAAACAATTAATTCAATACTCCTAATTAAATCTATTATTTTGTCAGATAAAAAATAGTTAATTTTAGCAATCAGTTATCAAAACTACATTACCTCAAATAATCAACATTATTCGTTACTTAATTCAATTATTTATAAATAAATTCATAATTCTTTGATAATAACGATGCACCTAATTATGCAATTTAAAATAATTTTAAAAGACGAATTATAAATATGCGATGCAGAACAATTCACAATTAACACTAAAATTCAACCAAATCCATAAGATTAATTTACTTATATAATTTTGTAGGAGTATTTAGTAGGTGAAAAATTACATGCTCACAGTTGCCCCTCTTTGCTCGGAAACACGAAGAGTTTTCGGACAAAGATAAAGTGAGCAGTTATGAACAACTTTTACTTGTTCAAATATTCCAAGTGAAGCGTTTTTGAAAAGTTTGACCGAACACTGCTTCAAAGGTTGCCTACATATCCTTGGCTATAAAGGAATCAAGTCAGTGTAGTTCTGGAGGTTTTGGTAGCTGGGACTACCGGGTGACTGTGATTTAACTGTTGTTGTTGCTGTTACTGTTGCGGATCTCCTTATTACACCAAAGTCAAAAATGAAAAAAACTAAACTAGCCTATCAGCTATGAGTTACAAAATTCATATCTACAAGTCTTCTACATCTTGGTCTTGAGTCTTGGTTACTTCTTCACACATACTCTAATCTGAATCTTGATGCTTGTTAGTTGTATGTGCTGGTTCAATCTTGTTCAGCTTTTCGGATCACAAATAGACATGCATAGCTTGTGACTTCAATCTGTCTTGAGCAGTCCACCTATTTTCCGCTTCTGTACTTTGGGGTTCAACTCTTTTCTCTTCTTCTTTTCTTTTATTCTGAAATGAGACGTCTTCTTTTGGTCGTCTCGAATCCATTGTCCTAAATTGTAATCTGCGCAAAAATAAACAAACAAAATTTTCTGCCCCAATTTTCACTAGGAAAATTATGTGAGTTATTGTAACGAAATCTTTGCTACTTCATTATTGAAAGCAATGAAAAGGCGGGACTGGTGTACCTAGAGTTATTGTAGACTAGGGAGTGGATACCCTATTCCTAAAAAGTAAAACCAACTAGGGATTGGGGACCCTATGTTGGAAAAGATCGACAGGTTATGCTGTCGTCGAGAAAAGATCACCGGGTTATGCCATTGTCAAGAAAGAGATCGCCAGGTTATGTGTGTCTGGAAAGGTCAATAGGTTATGTCGTTGGTGGGAAAAAGGGATCACTAGGCTATGCCGGTGTCAGGAAGTTATCAACAGATTATGTTGTTGTCAGAAAAAGATCATCGGTTTATGTCAGTGTGTTGTGGGGAAGATCAACGGGTTATGCCATTGTCAAGAAAGAGATCACCAGGTCATGCCGGTGTTTGGAAAATTCAACATGTTATGATGTTGCCTAAAAAAGGAGATCACTGGGTTATGCTAGTGTCTGGAAATGATCAACCGGTTAGACCGTTGTCAGGAAAAGAAGAGATCACCAGGTTATGCTGGTGTCTGGAAAGGTCAACAGGTTATGTTGTTGTCTGAAAAAGGAGATCACTGGGTTATGCCAGTGTCTGGAAATGATCAACGGGTTATGCCTTTGTCAGGAAAAGAAGAGATCACCAGGTTATGTTAGTGTCTGGAAAGGTCAACAGGTTATGTTGTTGCCTGGGGAAAAGAGATCACTGGGTTATGCTAGTGTCTGGAGAAGAAAAGATCACCAGGTTATGCTGGTGTCTGGAAAGGTCAATAGGTTATGCTATTGTCAGAAAGATCACCAGGTTATACCGGTGTCTGGAAAGGCCAACATGTTATGCTGTTGCCTGGGGAAAAGGGAATGATCAACAGGTTATGATTTTGTCAGAAAAAGATCACCAGGTTATGCCGGTGTCTGGAAAGGTCAACAGGTTATGTTGTTGCTTGGGGAAAAGGGAATAATCAACATGTTATGCTGTTTTCAGAAAAAGATCACCAGGTTATGCCGGTGTCTGGAAAGGTCAACAAGTTATGATGTTGTCCCACAAAAGGGAATGATCAACAGGTTATGTTGTTGTCAGAAAAAGATCACCAGGTTATGCTGGTGTCTAGAAAGGTCAACAGGTTATGATGTTGCCCCGAAAAAGGGAATGACCAACAAGTTATGCTGTTGTCAGAAGAAGATCACCAATTTATGCTGATGTCTGGAAAGGTCAACAGGTTATGTTGTTGCCTAGGGAAAAGAGATCATTGGGTTATGCCAGTATCAGGATATGATCAACAGGTTATGCTGTTGTCAGAAAGATCACCAGGCTATGCCAGTGTCTGCTTGGGAGTGGGACCTATGTTGGCATCAACTGAGGACTGGGATATCCTTGGTTGGAAAAGGTTTGGCTAGGGATTGAGGACCTTATGCTACTTTAGGGTTGCATCATTTTCAACTTCATTTCTTATTTTTCTTTCTCTTTTCTTTTTCTTTTTTTTATTATTTTTATTTTATTTTATTTATTCTCTTTTCAGGCATGCGGGAAAGGATTTTTAGGAAGAAACTTCCTTTTTTTGGAGTCAATGATGCAGAGCTCCTTCTAGCCCTTGCGCAATTTCTTTTTGTTGCACCTTCTTGTTGCACGGTTGCTTTCGAGTTGCACATGTTTCCTATTTTCAAACAAAGAACAATTTGTTAGTTTGAAACGGTGGTTGGTTTTGCGGCCTTGGTTTTCAACTGCTTGATCTCAGTTCTTTTCTTGAAGATCTCAACCACTTTCCTGCTTTCTCGCTGGGGATTGGGTTTCATCTCTAATCCCGGGGACCTTGGCTTTCCATATTTTACCATGGCGATCGGTCACGTGGGACCCAACATTTTATTTTGCCTTTGTAGGCCTTTCACTTGCTTTTTATTTTGGATTTCAAGGGATCGGGGGGAATTTTTGGCCCCTCAAATTCTGCTGCGACGGTTAGTCGTGTGGGACTTAACCTTTCCAACTTTATTTCGCCTTTATTGGCCTTTCATTTCTGACTTTTCTTCCAACTGTAACTTTAGGGCATTTGGAATATTTCGGCTTTTCAAACCTTGCCAAGATGGTTAGCCACGTGGGACTCAAACTTTAAACTTCATTCGCCTTTATAGGAACTTAAATTTGATTTTCTCCTTTCAAGGTTTTGAGTTTGAAACATCGGCCGCTACGGCCAGTGGAGATCGACTCGATGCCTCTGACGAGGCTTGGTTCCCTTTGTATGTTGGCTTGCATCAAATGAGAACCCTGTAAATCAGGTTTGCCATCCTTTCTTCGTCTTATTTCAGGAATAGAGTTAGACCGAAAGGGATTGAGAAACAATAAATGACAGAATGGATAATGAGTTAAAAAGAAAGGTATCCCTTTCGGGGGAAGGAAGGAAGGACTTATCTGGAGTGCATGTGGACTTCAACGAACATGACATGCCTTTTCGACTGGATTCCTGATCCGTGTAAATCATCCGACTCTTAGAAATTCATCACGATCATTACCTCGAGATTGAGAAACCTTGCCCCGGACTGTGTCAATGTCAGTGACCCATTATCCTTTTCGATGAGCGGCGCCCTTTGCGGGTTATCGCCAGCTGACCTCTCTCATTTCTCTTCTTACCTTCACCTTGTAGTGCTCTTTTTGAGTTTTCACTAACAAGACTCTCTCATTTTTAATTTCTCTGCTTACAGTCGCCTCACGGTTCCCGTGTGGGTTTTCACCGATAAGACTCTCTCATTTTATTTCTCTCATTTGCTTGCACCAGATCCGACACTGTATCCTCCAACTTTAAACATGTTTGCCAATTGATCGGAAGGACTTGAACAGGGTTTTTGTGAAAAAGAATTTGTATTGAATTATAACTTTGGAACCTCTCCGGTTAAATTATGGCAAAACATATTATAACATCCGCCCCAGCTTAAATTCTTGGGGAAATGTGGAATTTTATTTTGGTGTGACTGAACCCCAGGGAGAGGCTGCCTACGTATCCTTTCGGAATCAAGTCGAACGTAGTTCAGGGAAACATTTTTTTTTCGTTTTGATTTTTCTATTGATTTTTTTTTTGTTTTTTTTTTACTTCAAATAACACTTTCGGGTTCCAAAGAGGGTAATCAAATAAGAGTTACCGGCTCAAAGGGTTTGCAAAAGGGTTAATGGTGTTTGGGTAGAAGGAATAAAATCCTTCGTCCCCTCAGTCGGAGAACATCTAATATTACATGAAGGATCAAACGTAGTACCGTTGGACTGCATCTGCATTGAAATCCGTTTCGTGGTCATTTCCTTCGATGTCCCCTAGGTATAACGCTCCTTTGGTAGCAATTTCCTTATGATGTATGGACCTTTCCGGTTTGGGGTGAATTTTCCTTTCGCCTCTTTGTGGTGCGGGAGGATACGTCTTAAAACAAGTTGCCTTACTTTGAAGTACCTAGGTCGCACTTTCTGGTGGTAAGCGCGGGCCATTCTTTGCTGGTAAAACTATATGTGGCACACTGCAGCCATTCTTTTCTCATCAATCAAATTTAATTGTTCCAGTCGGGTTTTGACCCACTTATTTTCCTCAATTTCTAATTCGACAATAATTCGAAGGGAAGGAATTTCAACTTATGCGGGTATTACAGCTTCAGTTCCATAAACCAATAGGTAAGGGGCATCTCCAACTGATGTGCGCAAGGTCGTGTGATATCCCAACAATGCAAAAGGAAGCTTTTCGTGCCATTGCCTGGATGTTTGAATCATTTTCCTGAGAATTTTCTTGATGTTTTTCGGTAAGGGGTAGAGTTGCGGTGTGTGATCGGAAACTTTTCACATACCTCCCTCATCAAGTTACTGTGTAGATTCGCGACATTGTCGGTAATGATAGTTTTTGGGATACCAAAACGACAGATGATATTAGCATGCACTAAATCCACCACTGCTTTCTTAGTGACAGCTTTGAACGTGACTGCCTCGACCCATTTTGTGAAATAGTCGATAGCAACCAAAATGAATTTTTGCCCGTTTGAGGCCCTTGGCTCGATTGGCCCAAGGACATCCATTCCCCAGGCAAAAAACTGCCAGGGTGCTGACATAGGATGCAGTTCTGATGGTGGTGCATGCATTGAGTCGCCATGTATTTGACACTTATGGCACTTCTGGACGAAACCGAAACAATCTTTCTCCATGGTCATCCAATAATATCCAGCATCCAATTAGATCGGGAGTCCTTTTATACATTACCTCCCCACTTAGGAAGAAACTACTGGTGAGCTTTCAGATGGTTCTCTTTTGGTCTCCGTTGTCCTGCTCTGGATATTCTTTTGTCTTCAAGAATCTTTTAATATCATGATACCGTGGTTAGACGTAGGTTCTACTTCGACAGTGTTGCAATAACAATGTTTTTCCTTGATTTGGATCTCTAAAGGGTCTATGTGAACATTACCCGGATCTGGCAGTATTGCAGCTAGGGTGGCCAACACATCGGCTAACTCGTTGCGGCACCGAAGAATATATCTGAACTCGACGACTTTGAATCGCTTGCTAAGATCCTCCACATGCTGTCTGTAGGGAAGGAGCTTAATATCTCGAGTTTCCCACTCTCCCTGAGCCTGCTTAATGATCAAATCAGACTCCCCCATGATTAATAACTCTTCTACATCCATGTCAATGGCCATGTTCATGCCCATTATACAAGCTTCATATTCAGTAGTATTGTTTGTGCAGAAGAGATGGAGGCGGGCTGTGGCAGGGTAGTGTTGTCCTGTGGGCGAAATCAAGATTGCCCTTATCCCAGTACCTTTTGCATTGGTTGCTCCGTCGAAGAAAATTTTCTAGGTGTCAGCGCCTTCCGAGGTTACTTCGACGGAATTGACTTCCTCATCCGGAAAATAAGTACTCAAAGGTTGGTATTCATCATCAACCGGATTCTCAGATAGATGATCCGCCAATGCTTGAGCTTTCATTGTTGTGCGAGTGACATAGACAATGTCGAATTCTGTGAGCAAGATTTGCCATTTTTCTAATCTCCCGGTGGGCATTGGCTTTTGCAATATGTACTTCAGAGGATCTAGCCTCGTGATGAGATAGGTGGTATAAGCCAACAAATAATGTCGGAGCTTCTGAGAAACCTAAGCTACAGCACAGCAAGTCCTTTCTAACTGAGAATACTTGGCCTCGTAGCTTGTGAACTTCTTGCTTAAGTAATATATGGCATGCTCTTTCTTCCTGGTTGCGTCATGCTGCCCGAGAACACACCCAAAGGAATTTTCTAGCACTGTCAGGTATAGGAACAAAGGTGTCCCCGGTTTTGGTGGGACTAACGCTGGAGGATTTGACAGATATTGTTTGATATTTTCAAAAGCATCCTGGCACTCGTCTGTCCATTTGATGGTTGCATCTTGTTTAAACAACTTGAATATAGGCTCGCATGTGGATGTCAGCTGAGCGATGAACCTGCTGATGTAATTCAACCTACCCAGCAAACTCATGACCTCCTTCTTGGTTCTTGGAGGTGGGAGATCCCGAATAGATTTTATCTTTGTAGGGTCCAGCTCGATGCCCCAACGACTAACTATAAATCCCAGTAATTTTCCAGATGGAACTCCGAGAAAGCACACTTGGCTGGGTTTAATTTCAAATCATATTTGCGCAGGTGTTCGAAGAATTTCCTCAAATGCTGCACATGGTCACTTTGGGTCCTGGATTTAATGATCACATCATCCACGTACACCTCAATCTCCTTATGCATCATGTCGTTGAATATGGCGGTCATGGCCCTCATATAAGTTTCCCCAGCGTTCTTTAAACCAAATGGCATGACCCGGTAATAGTATGTTCCCCAGGGTATAGTGAAGGCTGTCTTTTCTACATCATCTTCATCCATTAACACCTGGTGATATCCAGTATTTCAATGGACAAAATAATGTACCTCATGTTTTGCAGAATTGTCAACTAGGATATGTATGTTTGGCAGTGGAAAATTATCTTTGGAACTTGCTTTATTCAGATGTCGGTATTCGACACATACTCGGACCTTTCCATCCTTCTTAGGCGCCGGAACCACATTAGCCAGCCAGGTGATGTATTGGACCACTCGGATTACTCCATCCTTTAGTTTCTTAGCGACCTCTTCTTTGATCTTGTCACTCATGTCTGTTTTAAATTTCCTCTGTTTTTGTTGGACATGTGGATAACCGGGGTAAGTTGGCAATTTGTGTACCATCAAGTCCACACTTAGTCCGGGCATGTCGTCGTAGGACCAAGCAAACATGTCTTTCAATTCAAATAGGAGTTGAATCAAGGCGTCTCTAGTTCTTCCATCCGTGTGGACGCTTATCATGGTTTCTCGAATCTCCTCTTCATTACCCAAGTTAACGGGTTCTGTTTCGTTTAAGTTTGTCATAGGCTTATTCTCGAATTGTTCCAATTCTTGATTTATTTCCCTAAAAGCCTCTTATTCGTCATATTCCGGTTTTTGATTCATTATTTCGAGGTTAGACGGCGTATTAAGTTAAGAGCCTGATGTCCGCAAGCATGTCATGTTTTTTAAGGCCGCATTATTAGGACTGAAAAAATAAGAAAAGTAAACAAAAATCAGAAAGAATAATAGACGATGAAGTTTTTATTTCATTTCATTGAATTTGAACATAGGAGGGTTTACATTGGAATTCAAAAGGCAAGAAATTAAAAGCACTTGAGTAAACCCTGAAATAACTCATAGTGCAGAAAAGATGGCAAAAGCTGAACTACCGGGACTCCCGCCTGACGGGGATTGGAGTAGCCTTCCAGTTTTGCGACATGGCGTCAGGCCCCATATACTGCACTTCAGCAGTGCTGGATCCTTCTCCTAGCTGGACCATATGAGCCTCATACAACATCTGTCTCATTGCTTCGCAGATTTCTTCAATTTCTTCGGTTGTGAAAGCCTCTTCCTCGTCCTCCACGTATTTTGGCTTGAAAAATGATGCGGTGATGTGTGGGATTGGCTGAGGCAATACCCAACCATTTTTCTTACGTTCGTCAGCCCATTGTTCATCGTTGGGAGTAGTTTGAAACCCTATGCCGAAGAAGTTTTTATTGGTAGGCAAGGTGATAGGTTCTTTAATGACTTGCAAGGACACCCCGAGCCCTTTTCCATGTGTGTACCCATGTTTAATCATGTCGTTAGCGACCATAATTGATGCGCTTGATAGGAAGGGTTGAGGGCACGGGGTTCTTTCCTCATGTTGGTCCACAACCACAATCTCGAAAGCTTGGTAGACTCTGTGCTCGCTGCCTTCTCTTGCTTCCAGGCATGGGACTGATGGGTCCCTGTAAATAGATTGCTCGTCCTCTCCATGGACCACAATTTCCTTGTCTTCATGCTCGAACATAACCATCTAGTGGAGAGTAGATGGTACTTCCCCTCCTGCATGGATCCAAGGTCTTCCCAGGAGATAATTATAGGAAGTGTCCATATCCATGACTTGGAAAGTCACTTTAAAATCTACAGGGTCGATCGTCAAGACCAAATCAATCTCCCCGATCGTGTCTCTCTTGATACCATTGAATGCGCGGACGCACACATTGTTGGTCCTAATTCTCTCGGTCCCGATCTTCATTCTTTGTAGGGTCGAAACAGGGCAAATATCAACCCCAGATCCACCGTCCACCATAACTCTTTTCACATTTAACAGTTAGGTGGTGAGCTTTGTTGTAGGCAGCCCCTTCCAGGGGCAAGTCATTTTTTCTAAATGAGATCCGGTTGATTTCAAAAAATCACTCTGCCATTCTTTCCATTTTCTCGACTTTGGTCTCGGCCGGAACATATGCTTCGTTAAGTGTTTTGATCAGGATTTTCTGATGCTCGTTTGAACTTATCAGCAAGGATAGGAGTGAGACCTGAGTGGGGGAATTTCTGAGCTCCTCAATTATGGCGTATTCAGAGGTTTCCATATTTTTGAAAAATTCTTCTGCCTCTACGGCACTGTTCGGCTTCTTAGGCCGAATGCATTTCTGCTTGCTTTTGTTCGGTTCTTCGAGGTTCAGGTATTTTTCTGATGAGTTTATTTCACTTGTTTCCCCACTAGTTTCTTTTCCTTTGTATGTCACCACCATCTTGTTGTAATTCCAGGGGACGGCAGTAATATTCTTGATGGGAGTCTGCGGAGCGCGGCTAATAACCACGGGCTCATTCAACCTTAGTGAAATTATTTGCCCCCATGCCATATACGTCCCTTTCGGCACGTACATTTTTGGGTCGTTCATCGTTGCTTTGTTGAATTGTAACCTTCTGGGAGGACTTAACACACTTTGTTCCTTCCTGGGTGCCTTGGGGACGTAAAGAACAACATCTTTAGAGGGTCCCATATTTTTCTTGGCTTCAGCCTTCCCCGTGGCCTGGGGGACGGGCTTACTCTTCTTCATTTCTTTGACTGGTTTGGGTGCCGCCCTGGGCCTTTTCTCCAGATCTGTGATGGCGATGATAGCTTTTAAAGCTGGATCAAAATATTGTTCCTCGCAAATCATGCCAATGACGGGCCCATTATTGTGAGTGGGCAATGGATTGTTCGTCACATTGGGAGCCTCTTCATCCCTTAGCACCACCTTCTTTTGTTCTATAAGGCTTTCCACAGCCCATTTAAGGGTCCGGCAATCCTCCGTGTCGTGCCCTTGTGCTCTGGAATGGTAGGCACAATTGGTACCCCGTTTATATGATGGTGATTGAGGATTCTGCCCGTTTGGAGGTACAAGCTGCAGGAGTCCCATCTTGACTAACTTTGAGAAGAGGCTGGATTATGGCTCGCCGATGGGAGTGAAATTAAGTCTCCTTGGTGGTTCACGGTGATAGGCATTGTACGGGTAGTTGTTTTGAGGAGGGCGTGGATAATATGGATTTGGGGGACGATGGTTATTTCTTGGGGGTGGAGCTCTGTTCTGATTGTATTGCTGTTGCAGCCTAGGATGCGGCTGAGCATTCATTACCGCATAGGGAAAAGAGGAAGTAGTATAAGTTGAGTCTTGGTGAGGATAGTACTTTTGGGAAGCTTTGGGAAATTAGCATGGGTATTGCCGAGAATTTCTGACATCGGAAACCATCATGGCCCTTTTTTCTTTCTTCTTTCTGTTGGCTGCACTCCCCGATCCACTTTGGATGGCCTGAGAGGTTGCTTTTATGGCAGATTGGCTCAGGATACGACCGGTTTTTAGACCATTCTCAACCATTTCTCCAATTTTGATTGCTTCCGCAAATGGTTTGCCCATGGCGGACATCATATTTTGGAAGTAATCAGCTTCATGTGCTTGTAAAAAGACACTGACCATTTCAACCTCATCCATCGGAGGTGTAACCCTGGAGGCCTGCTCACGCCATTCAATGGCGTACTCTCTGAAATTTTCTGAGGATTTCTTTTTGAGATTGGATATAGAGTTCCTATCGGGAGCGATGTCCACGTTGTATTGGAATTGTCGAACAAATTCCCATGCCAGGTCATCCCATATGTGCCAGCAGGATATATCCTGGTCTATGTACCATTCTGATGCAATCCCTGTCAAGCTTTCTCCAAAATATGCCATGAGAAGTTCCTCTTTCCCACCTGCCCCCGAAGCTGGTTATAGTACCTTTATAGAGTAGCTATGGTGTTCCCATGTCCGTAATATTTTTCGGACTTGGGGGTTTTAAACCCAAGAGGCATGTGGACGTGCGGGAACATGCACAAGTCTGCATAGGAGACATTTTTCTGCCTGCTAAGCCCCTATATATTCTTGAGGATCTGCTCAATACTCTTCATTTTCAGAGCCATTTCTTCGTGCTTGGGGCTTTTCTTATCTTGTCCCAAAGTGACCTCAGACTGAGGTTGTTGGGGGTATGCATTGAGAGTAACATGAGTGGTATCCACATGGACGGACAGTGTTTGGAATGTGAATGCTGGCTGCTGGAAACTTGGCCCAAAGATAGTCGGTGTAGCCGTGGCAGAGATAGGTGGTGCGGTCAAGATGTTGGAAGACACACCAGAAAACAGGGCCTGGGGGTGAACCTCAGAAGGCCTTCAGGGAAAGTGAGCCAACATAGTTGGATATCCAAACGGCGTGGCTGGGTAGCTTATGGGGATGTTAGATGTCCTGCCTGCCCTAGGAATTATCTCTAGGAAACCCGGGATGGTACTGGGTGGCTCCCTACCATTGGACCATGCATCCCACATTTCCAACATGCAACAACGCAGAGTCCTGTTCTCTTCAGCTGTTACTGACTCAGATGTTGGGATGGCTGGATTCAGGTCTTCCACGAAAGAGTTGACGATTGATAAGTGACTTTCGGATGTCATTTCTATGCTCACTTTTGATCTAGTGAAGTAAGGATGGGAAGCCAGGTTACCGCAAAACCCACCACCTAAAAATACCTTTAGAGATTGAACAACAAAACGTTAGGTTGAAGCATTTATCTCATAAGGAATCGCACGTTTTGGGTATGCAATGCACCTAGGAAATTAAACGCTTTCTATATGTTTTGCAACAGTTGTGTATTTCATCCCGCTTTATTTCTTGGTTTTTCCCTTTTTATCATTCTTGTCCTTACTTTGTTATTATTTCTGCTCTTTTATCCCTCGCTTGGTTTCCTTTCTTAAGGTTATGATAGAATCATATGTGGATTGCCTACGTATCACGGCGCCACGTGAATCAGATCATCACGTAGTTCGTGAAATAAATAAAAAAGGAAATAAACATTTTCATATTTTCATTCATTAGATAAAACTTCCAGTTTTCATTCATTACAAACGTTTTTTGGAAATTTAAAACTACAAAACACTCCGACATACTTTCTTGGAAATTTAAAAACTACCAAAAGACTTAAAGTAGACTTAAACAAGACTGCAACAAGAAAATGAAATACAGACTCGAAAAGGACATCAATAATACATAAGTGCTTCTACTGCTCCAGGGGCCCGCGGGACATCATTCCTTCTCGCCACAGGCCTGCGTGTCATGTCTTGTTGGAGGTGGCACAGGTCATCCATTATCTTGTGGACAAAAATCATTACCGCTGCGAAGAAGGTAGTCTGAGTCATATCTTCACACTCTTGGCATTTTGTGACAATATAATCTGCAATTTCTCTGACCCTCTGCCTGATAACGCCCTTTTCCTGGAGTAAGCGCCCGATCTGTTGAGACCTAGCCTCTAAAACTTCGGCGTCCTTATGATTCTTTTCTTGTAACTGTTGGAAGTCTTCTTCCAACTGATCCATCATGGTATAGCATTGTTCCCTTTCTGCCTTGAATCTTTTTGCTTGTTTGGCCATTTCGTTC
Source organism: Nicotiana knightiana (assembly GCA_005239525.1). Classification (NCBI taxonomy): domain Eukaryota; kingdom Viridiplantae; phylum Streptophyta; class Magnoliopsida; order Solanales; family Solanaceae; genus Nicotiana; species Nicotiana knightiana. Next base: position 3,967 of record ML396161.1, on the reverse strand, counting down.
TCGAGGATGGCCACCTTTTCCTTCAAGCTTGTGACTTCTTTGTCATATTTCCTTTTCAGTTTCTAAACAAACTATGTTCTTTCCCCTGCACTTCTTGTCAATTTTGCCCGAACTCTGGCTAGTTCTTCTTCAGCTTTTTTTAGATCATTTCCATAGCTGCATACTTTATGCCTCAGACTGTTGATAAGTCTTTCATAAGTTCTGCTTCTCTCCTGGTTCTCAACAGCTATTTTCAATTTCTGGATCTGGTCCCGGAGAGCTTCATTTTCTTTGGTTAATCTATTTTTGTCCCCTTCAGTTGTGGCGGTTTGTAGAGTGTTATCAAATGTGATTTCCCTGATCTGGGCTTCCAACTTGCTTATGGTAGCTCGGTAGCTATTTTCTTTTTCTAACCAAGCCCGGTGCTCTTGTGTTTGCTCAGTGAATTGTTGCACGTGGGGTCTTTTTGCGTGTCGTTCTTGCTCTTGATGCTCTCTGCCTCTTCTACCGTACCAAGAAGTGTAGCCCGACTCTACTTCCCCTCTGGACAAATCTCTTACCCGAGTCTGCGGATCCAAAAATCTGCATTGATGCCAGATCTGGGGGACCCTGTCCTCTGGAAATGCAGCTCGTGGGTACAGTTCAATGACTTGTTGACTTAGGTCTTCATCGTGTGGAATATTTTGATGCCTTCCTAGTTGTCGTAAGACCCGATGTGGGGCATATTGTTGAATACTTCAGAGACCCATCAACAGAAGATAGCATACTTCGGGTGACATATAGATGACTTCATTGGTAGGGAGCCACCCGAATGTCCACTAGATTTGGTCGGCAGTCAAAGAACTCAAATGTGCAAGACAGTCTTCTGTGCCTCCTGGAATTTCATGCCCCTCTACCCGAGTCCTATGTTCTTCAATGCAATTTAGGCCAGTCAGACTGTAATTCATATACCCTGGGCGACGGAAGAGATGTTCGATCATCCATATTTATAGAAGCAGGTTGCACCCTTCAAAGAATTTCCCCCCAGACTGGCAAACTGTTATAGCACGGTAAATCTCGGCTAAGACCATCGGTATAAGTGTGCCATTGGATTTTTTCATCATGAAATCTACCATTCCGACAAGTCTGATATCTATGCGTCCGTCACTCCTCGGGAAAATTAAAGTGCCCAGAAATACTATTACGAATACTAGCCCCCGGCGGGCTTCCCATTTAGCATGGTGTTTGTGAGTTAGGCCAGTGTTGTCAGCTTCATAGCCCCGGGCATCTCCATATCATTTCTACATAAAATAGAAAGTGCAGAATCCTTCGGACAGGTGTGGGTCTTGGACGTCCCGACTAATGTTCAAAGGATCCAAGAACTTATGTGGAGTTACCGCCCTAGGTGCCACTGGGTATCGACTTCTAAGATTTTCATTGAGACCAGCATACCCCGCTATTTCCTCTAGCGTGGGTGTCAACTCAAACTCTGAAAAGTGGAACAGGTTGTGGGCGGGATCCCAAAATGATACTAGAGCCTCGACGATGTCAAGCCTTGGCTTGATTTTTAGAAGACTAGTAAGTCCGCCTAAAGCTTTCACAGAAGACTTTCTACTAGTTTCCCCCAAGTCGCTCCACCACATATGGAGTCCTAAAAAGATTTCCTCGACGGCCCTGAAGGGAATGTTTTCAACTGTATTCATCCTGCACATTCGTTTTGATTAAAACCACAAAAATCTTGACCGAATGAAAAAGTGTTATTTTTTGCAAAGGGTTTTGTAATCATGGACCATCTTTGCAAATACGGCCCTGCAATACTTCGGGTAGGAAGTTTTTAAGGCTGTGTTTGCAAATTGGGTTAAAATTTAAAAATAAATCACAGTCGGCTACTTTTGCAAAGATAGCCTTTCGATGCCCCGCTTGGGCAATCTGGCTATTTATGCAAGAATGGCGTCACCTAATTTTATTTAGGACTATATCCTTTGATTTTGAAAAATAAAGTTGGACCCGATGAGGGTTGCCTACGTATCCCACACCGGTGAGAATCAAACAATGCGTAGTTCGGGAAAATCTTGATTAAAAAATATACATCTACTTACTTTGTTTTTTTTTTTGGAATTTTCAGAAAAATTTTGGCTGAGTTTCGGGATATGGTGATTTTCAAAACAAGATGAATTTTTTCTATTTTACCTCACTCTTGGTTTTTCTGTTTATTTTTAGCGGGTCAATACACAAGTCGAAACAAATAAATGCACACATAGTAGGTAAGATGCATCAGGATAGTCTTTTATTTTGGGTACACCTGTCCTAGACGGACCGAACCCCTGTGTTGAATCCCCTAAGTCAAATGCACGTCATGCAAATAAGCGTTCCTACTAGGGATCCGGCATGAGGCTAGGTTATACTAAGTTTGAATCCTGGGGTTTTGTTCTAGACCAGGCTTACCCGAGCGGACAGCTTGAGCCGAGGTCGGGGCAGTGTACCCGGAATACAGAAGCTTCACCGGCTTTGCAACTTGTCCGTACCTCGTTCTAAAATTTGGATGACTAACAGAAAAGAAGTCACACGAAGTGCACACTCCCCAGATGATTTAGAAGACTCAGAGAGAAGAAAGGTTTCGGCACAGTTTATATCCAATTCAGATAAATATCAAAGCGGTAAATATGACAATTAGCACGTCAGGTTTAAACACGTAAAATCAGATAAGGAGAGCCAAAACATAACAGTTATATAAGCTCGAATTCTGGAACCCTAAACCAGAGATTCTGGGTATGATCCCCAGCAGAGTCGCCAGAGCTGTCACACCTCCTTTTTCACTACCCGTATTAATGAAGGGTAATAAGGGAGTTTTTCTACTTTAAGTGACATTATTCTGTTTTGGGATTATTTATTAATTTCAGAGTCAGCACCCGAATTTTTTACGGTGTTCCGGGACACCATTTATTTTAAAATCCCAAACCGAGAAAATTTTGACTCTATTTTAATTTGTCTGCGACCAGAAATTCGAGTAAGGAATTTTGTTAACCCGGGAGAAGGTGTTAGGCATTCCCGAGTTCCGTGGTTCTAGCACGGTCGCTTAACTATTATATTTGGCCTAATTATCTAATTATTTACATGTTTTAAACCTATTGTGCTTTTTAGCCTTTTTCACTTTTTAGACGCTTTAATACTTATGGATTTATCTTGAAACAAGTCACGATGACGTGCACTTATTTATTTTTGGACACATTATAACTGCGCCACATGAAATACACCCGCAATTACAACGTGTGATTTTTATTATTTTTTTTAGTTAGAGTCGGGGACATGAGTTGCCACACCCGAGTGTAGATTACGTAATCAAGACTATTGGTCATGACAGTTTTATAGTGCCTATTTGCGGCAAAATTAGATTATCTTTTGTGTTTTCTATTCGATGGAGTATTTTAATTTTAAGATCAATTAGGACATTATGGATTTATCTTGGACAAGTTACGATGACGTACACTTGTTTTTTTTGAACACATGACAAACACGTCACATGAAATGCACCCGTGGTTGCTATGTACATTTAATTAATGTTTGGAGTTGAGGGTCGGGGGCATGAGTTGCCACTCTTGAGTGTAGGTTACGGTAATTTTTAAATAATATCCGATTCTTTATCAAATTTCAAACTAAAGGTATGGTTCTACCTAAAGGATTTCCTAGAAATGAATTTCATTAATCTAAATATAGCATGTTTCGGGCTATGGCCATATTTTAGCCCCAAAATGTTTCAACCCTTTTGACCAGCCCTAATTGTGGCTAGTTCGTAGGACATGTAGTTTAGATAATTTATCCAAGCATGACTAATCAAGGATACTAGCAGAAATAGCTACCCAACAACTTTAATGTAAAAATCAGAATCAGATTTGGATAATTACTATCATTTTAACCCCTAAACAATGTTGTTTTGAAATGTAATATTTGTCACACCTCCTTTTTACACTACCCCGTAAGGGGGTATGGGAGTTTTTCCACTTAAAGTGAC
>ML396158.1:45903-56985 GCA_005239525.1 Nicotiana knightiana | reverse complement strand
TGCAGTTTCTCTTCCAATGCTCTTTCTTCTTACAGTGAAAACATTTAGCATCATATACTGACTGCAAGATCAAATCTTCATAAAGCTCTTTACCAAGCTTGTACCCCAACTTCTCATGTTCTTCGGTAAGAACAATCATATGATTGACAAGGGTTTCAATTGTGTATCTTAAGATATTCAATTATTGCAATTGGATTCATATTCCGATGTTTCCTCTGGAGTTCAAAACTCATATAAGCGAGAATGATGCGTTTAATAGTAAGGCACTCTTCCAAGTGTTTCTGATAAACCTTGGTGCCTTGAATATCCTTCTCTGGTGGGATTATCTTTGCAGGCTTATCAATCACATCAATGAGTTTTTCATGCTTGAGAACAATTCTCAAATTTCATACCAGTCATCAAAGTTTGGTCTTACCAATGTGTTGGTCTCGAGTATTTCACGCAGTGATATAACAGACATATTGAGAAATCTAAAATATAGAAAAGAAAAGGCAATAATATAAGAACATATTTGCATATATCATAAAGACATGGACTTTTATCTAAATGATATTTGCACTAATTATTTTAAACTATTTACCCTCATTATAGTTTAAGAAATCTTTATTTCTGTTAGTGGATTAAAGGAGTCCTTTAACAATATGTATGAGCGCCTTGGAAGTCAAGTCGTTTCTCACATATATTTTAAAGGTAGGTACTCTTACCAATTGTATCCCCATACAATTTCCTTAAATAGCTCTATAAATAATCCCCTGGTAGTCATGTCGATCCAATTGGCATAGTTGCGTTCAACCATCATGATAACAAAGAACTTATTAAATTTTATACTCCCCGGGTAGTCCAGGCGTGTAAAATTGAATAATTCTTTCGATCTATGCATCTAATGCAATAAATAATTTTAACATATTCTCAAACTATAAGTCTCTTGGTAGTTAGGTCGCTCCTTATAAACAAGAAATAAGTAAAATTATTTACTTTGATGGATAACTCTATAATAAAATATCTTATATTTATTATTTAAGAACTCAAATTTTAATAGGAGGGAATTGTTACTAAAACAAATTTTAATAACTTGAAGATCAAATCTTTTATAGCATGTGAATTTAGTTCAAGTTGTCTACATGCTTAGTCCTAAATTAATTTACATCACATGTAATAAATAATTCAAAATTATGTAATGAACAAGCACGTGGCAAAAAAAAAACGAAATTCAACATCTTCTAACATGTTTATCTTATATATCACATATATCACAAAAAAATAATCCAAGCCAGAATATTATTATTAATTAACATCTCATGAACCAATAACAATTAAAATAACAGTTGAATCCAACAACCTATTATATATACCCGTTGTATCTAATACAAAAATTTCAAATTTAAGTTACGAACTATCTCAATAGTTAACTTATATGTATACATATTTTATTTACAATAGTATCCATCCATATGCATTCAAACAATTTGACTATTGCACAAGACACAAATATTATGGTTTGAACTCTTCAAATTTAATCTTTAAAATATTTCGTAAATTAATATTAAACACAATAAACCACGGCTCTGATACCACTGTTAGGATTGCGTATAGATGTTCGTAACACGCAGAGGAAGACAATAACAATCCTAGGCAGAACTTTTCGTGCTTAAGATTTATTTACATGTCAAAAATCGGATCTAAGTTGTACCTGGTGAAGAGAGTCTCGTTTCAAATTTTCTTCGATAGTGCGAAGACTCTATGCGTATCCACACCGAAACCGATCCTTGCTATCAACTCTTTGATCAATGAAATCCGTGAACAAATTGAACGAAAATATTGTACTAAGTTTTCCTCTAAAACCTTAGCCCAAACGTGAAAGACCAAGAAACTAATTTTCTTGTCAAGAGTATTACTTGAATCTTTCGATATCTCTGTTGGTTTTGCGACTTCTTCAAGAAGCTCTATTGATCACGTTGATTTAGCTATGTATATAAGCTTAAACACCACCTGTTTCGCTTAGGTTAAAGAAAAGGAATCGAAAAAACCAAGTTCAAAATTGGACTTTCACAATTTTATATAGGAAAATACTAATCCCATTACTCATGGGATTCTGATAGCCTACACGTTCTTTATGGCCTTTCTCGTTATTCCAACTCAATGTTGGTTTTAACTTATAAGTCCTTTCTTAGCATTTTATATATCTTTATATATATATAAATATTAATAATATATATCGCATATATAATTTGAACCAAGAGATATATTTTAGTTTTCTATTCTAAATAGAAAACCTCAATTTATTCACAATATTAATTATATTCTCTGTGCTAGCAAATAATATAATAATATTTCATTTGGACTAAAACTTTATTTATTTATTTGACTATGATTAAATTCCCTAATTTAATTATCAAATGATAAAATAATTAATCCTGTAGCAAAGATCAGAACACTCGTTAGTGTGCGACCCCATATGTTCATTACTAAGCAGGCAGTGAATTCATCATATCAATATACTAATCAAGGGTGGTGTCTAGCAACACTCCTTAACGACCGGATAGCATGAAGTATACAATTTACTCCCAAGAACTCGTAGAAGAATAAAGTAGCATTTTCTTCTGTCCTTATAGCTCTCAGTCACCCTAGGATATGGTTCAACTGTCAAATCTTAATAGGCGACCAACTATGTGTTCATGTCAAATATAATCGACCATTGAATGACCTAAGAAACTCTTTTCTTCTTTCATTCAATTGCCCTGGCCAAGGTCTTAGTTTGGTCGTTTATAATTCATGACAACATGGAGCTTAAACTCATTACCAAGAGTTGACAGATTCCATCTTGATCAATCACTAATTCTACAAGCATTTAATCATACTCAATATCCTTTCAACTATCGCCCTAGGGCCATAGGTATCTGGTAGCAAAGCACAATAAATAACTTGTTAATTACTATGACAATCTCAGGTCAAAGGAAACTCTTACATCACATTCTTCAAGAGAATATCCTATTGACAGTTTATGGTAATTCTAACCATTAGGAATCCAATGAGTCGGTTCAATGATCATATCTCTAAATGCATCATCTATCTATGTGATTTAGTTAATGAGATCAACTAATCTTTATCCAATAAAGACGATCACATAAATATTGATCTAACCGGATTACTAATGTCCAATTTAATAATCCTATGGTCAAGAACAAATTTAGATTAAATATAAGAAACTTTACTCTCATTATCATGATCTCTATCACGATGACAAGTCTCAAAATTTAATCAAGGACTTTATCAAGTTAATCAAACAATTAATAATAACTATGATAAAAGAATATCAAATTCCATATATCTTTATATCAAATAATGTTCACAAAAATATATTCAAATCATCAAATATTATATTGGATCTAGGGCATATCTACTATATCCCTAACAGTCCTGCCTCGTGGGGCACCTCCACCTCGAGGGGCACCCCTGCCTCGTCGGTCCCTCCCTCATGCGACACCCCTGCCTCGCGGGTACTACTCTGGCGCCACATAAGCAGGGTCGTGTCCCAAGCGCTGGTCCTCTCGAGCTTGCTGCATTGTCCGGGCAGCCACCTCTGCAAGCTGCCGGCCGTAATCGTGCAAAGCGGCCGCTCCCTCGCTGGAATGCTGCTGCATCTGCAGTCCCATCTAGTAGACTATATGTAGGCCAATAGCTTGCACAACATATAAAATATAAACTACGAATATTGCACTAAGTTACAGTTATATAATTAATAGTAACAGAAAACATAGCAGGGCCTCATGCCGCCTAACGTATGGAACGTACCAACCGCCATCTTGATGAATGGGATTCCCGACAAAAATTCGGGTAACGCGTCGGTACCAGGGCATATAGAGCTGAATAGTCCCCGTCTGGATCTGTGAAGGGGTAGGCAGAATCAGGTCAGCTCGCTGGTCCCAAGTATGGACCTGCGCCTCTAGCCATGCTACATATGCATTGTCCACCATGGAATGATCATCTCGCTGATAATGTGTAGTCCCCCTGGTATATACTGCGGACGGACAAACTATCGAAGTACCCGATCTGTGGCATGATACTCCACATTATCGAGGCACATCAGCGGGACGGAAGTGTTCCAAATCAGTGGGTCGGCCGAGCAATAATCGGGCAGGCCACTATCAAGTCGTCATTTTATGGCGTCCTGATGAACTATCATAACAACAGAAAACGTGAGTATGCGCAACACATGTGAAGCTATACCAAGTAAGTTTAGGTACACATTTACCTATGTGCCCTCCAGCATATTCAACACATCCCTGCAAAGGGGGAGATTATGCCGAGCATCATAATCTCGTACATATCCACACCGGGGAACCCACCTCCTAGATAGAGGGAGAAAGGGAGGTGGTACATCCGGAGGTAATGGTGGTAGAGGTGGCTGCAACTGCAGGAATCGGTCCCAGGCCCAAACCTAACATACAAAGTTGACGTAAAGTTTAAGATAAATTTTAACTAGATAGAATTGGAAAGAATTAACGAAGGTATTCGAATATGTTGTCACATGTAGAAGCATAAAAAATCCACATACGTCATGATGGGTGCCCATTCTCGCCCGGCAAAGATGCATGTACATGTATGCGAGAATAGCAGCACCCCAGCTAAACTGGGGTAAATCATCTAGCAGCTAAAGATGATGAAGAAATCGCAAGCTAACTAGGTTCCCTGAATTGTTCGGGAAAAAGACCCCACTAAACAGAAGGAGCAGTAGCAAACTCGTATATCAGTGAATATGTAGATCATCTGTCTCGCCTATAACGACCCGACCTGTCATTTTGAGCTCTAGCACGTCGTTCAGCGGTTTGAAATCATGAGCATCTCCATTTCAGGTATTATGACTCGTAGGCACGGTCGGAGTTGAATTTCAGGAAGTTTAGAGTCAAATTGGAAAGAAAATTCTCATTTCAGAAGACTTAAGTTGGAGAAATAGACTAAGATTGGAATTTGAGTAAACGACCTCTAAATCAGGATTTGAAGGTTCCTGCAGGTTCGTATGATGAATTCGGACTTGAGCGTATGTCCGGAACGGGTTTTGGATAATCCGGGAGCGTTTCGGCGCATGTTATGGAAGATAGCATTTTAGAAGAATTTCCTAAGTTTGGCTAGAAGCGCATTTCAGTGATATTGATGTCTGTTTGGGATTCCGAGCCTGGGAATAGATCCTTATGGTGATTTCTGTAGTTGGGATCGCGATCGGAAGTGAATTCGGATGTCCGTAGGTCATTTTGAAGTCATTTGGCTAAAGATAGAAATTTGAAGGTTTTTGAGAAATCCGACCGGAAGTGGAAATTTTGATATCGGAGTCAGAATGCGATTCCAGAAGTAGGAGAAGGTCTGTAATGTCAAATATGACTTGTGTGCAAAATTTGGGGTCAATCGGACGTGATTTGATAGGTTTCAGCATCGGATGTGGAAGTTTGAAATTTCAAGTTCTTAAAGTTTGAATTTTAGTGCGATTTGTGATTTCGGCGTTGTTTGATGTGATTTGAGGCCTCGAGAAAGCCCGCATTATGTTTTGGAACAGGTTGGTGTAATTGGACGGGGTCCCGGGGGCCTCGGGTGGATTCCGGGTAGTTAACGGATCTATGTTTGAAGTTGAAGAAAAACTGAGGTTGCTGTCATCTAGTGTGACCGCACCTGCGAGGCTTGGGCCGCAGGTGCGGCTTTGGCGCCGCCGGGGCGAGGTTTTGGTGGCTTGGCTGGTAGCGCAGGTGAGATGGAATTTCCACAGGCATAGATGCGGACAATGGGGCGTGGGTGTGAGTTTTGGCTGGGGTTGAGGAGGCCGCAGGTGCGGGAGTTTGGGCGCACCTGGGGAATCCCAGGTGCGAGAGGTAGATCGCAGGTGCGGATATCGGCCTGGGCAGAATGTTTTAAAATTGGAATTTTGTCATTTCTTCTCCCATTTTCATCTTGGCATGGGCGATTTTGAGGAGCTGCAAGGGAGATTTTCTTCAAGGATAACAAGGTAAGTTATTCCAACTCATTTTAAGTTAAATCCATGGCTTAGGTTCGGATTTCAGTGTGGGAATTTGTGGAAATTGTGGAATTTGAAGAAAACCTAGAAAATTTGGTAATTTAGATTTTAGCCACGAATTGAGCATGAATGTTTGAGTAAATTGTATATTTGAACTAGTAAAGTTATGGGTAGAATTTATCTTCGAGAAATTTCAGAATCCGGGCACGTGTGCCCGAGGGCATTTTGGTCAATTAACTTAGCGGCGTTGGGAAAGTATATAATTCAAATTTGTTATGAGTATTAGGATGAATTTTCATTGCTTTCCCGTTATTTGGTAGTTTTGGGGCGTTGTGCATCCATTAGAGTCGTCGGGAGGGCTTGGAAGCCGGTTATGGAATTTTGGAGCGAGGTAAGTCTCCTTTCTAACTTTGTGAGGGGGAATTGTCCCCCTAGGTGAACTAATTAAATATGTGATGCTATCTGTGGGGGCTACATATGCACGAGGTGATGGGAGTTCGTGCGTAGCTACTATTATGCCATGTACGGGTAGTCTAGGACCCACTAGCATGCCTTACGTGTTGTACATGTGATTCTGCCCATAATATTAGATTGTTAATGCTATTGAATCGGTAAATTATTTCCTAAGAAGACTAGAGTGTACTTATCTTAATCATTTAGAAAGAGAATTGATTCCTTCGTGGATAATTGTATTCCTGATAAAGTTATATTATTGAAAATTATTAAACTTGGCAAATGAGTATCAAAACAAAGATTTAAATGCTATTTTTTTTGTGTTCCTTTAAGAAGAATTTCACCACTTTCATGGGTAACTGATTTCTTGATAAAAATGTGAACTTATTATGTGAATATGTGCACATATGAGCCCCTGAGTCGCAGGTATGATTCGCGAACAGGTTAACCTTATTATTATTATGTTGACTGCGTCGCATGACCGATTCGCGATCCGAAAAAATAGATGCATCTATGGTTCGAGCCGTTCGACCCTTCGGCAGTGCACAACTTATTACTGTTGGTCCGCGCTGTTCGACCCTCGGCATTTCTTGCACATGATAATTGCTGCGTATTTCCTGTGATTTATATATGTTTATTGGCCTAAGGAAATTCTTAATTGCCAGTTAAAAAGAAGAAGAATTGATGTGTAAAATGTGAAATAGGTCTGATGTTTCTCATCCCTGATTAATATTTAAATTGTCAACTGAAATGACGAAGGTGTTAAAGTCTTAAACATAAGAAGAACTGATATTCCTTATCCCTGATAATTAAATAAATTTCATATGAAATTCATGCTTAGTGTCTCACATGATTATACTAAATTGACCTCTAGCAAGTGTCAAATCGACCTCTCGTCACTACCTCTCTGAGGTTAGGCGGGATACTTACTGAGTACACGTTATTTTCGTACTCATGCTACACTTGTTGTGCATTTTTATTGCATAGGTACTTTCACAACGATGTGGCTTGGTTGGATACTTAGGCGAGCTGCATCATCCGGAGGCGATCCGCAGCTGACGGAGTCTCCCTCGTATTGTATTTTTAAATTTCATTGTCCAATTTGTATCTCAGACAAGCTTTGTAATGATTGTATAAATTCTTAGAAATTGCTCATGCACTTGTGACACCGGGTTCTGGGATGTGTTGGGATATATTTGCTAAAGTGGAATATTGTAACCATCGTATTTACTTAATGAATTTTTGTTTAGTTATCATGTAATAAAGTGAAAGGTAATGATTTCAAAAATATTAAAACAAGAATTTATTTCAACTAATTAATGATTGGCTTGCCTGACGATGGTGTCCGACCCCATCACGACATTAATAGATCTTGGGTCGTGACAACATGGTATCAGAGCACTAGGTTCCCTTAGGTCTCACGAGTCATGAGCAAGTCTAGTAAAGTCTTACGGATCGGTATGGAGACGTCTGTACTTATCTTCGAGAGGCTACGGGACTGTTAGGAGTACTTCCCTTCTTGATTATTCATCGTGCGATTTGATTCCTCTGTGGCTTATGCCTACGTTTATTCCTACTCAATCTTACGCGTTGTGAAGCGCTTGCTATGAATCGGGAATTTGAGGAATTGAAATGGTGTTATGGATATGATGCGAGATGTTTTCCATGTGAAGTTGATTGAGGCTATTATCGTGGCCCTGCAGAAGGATAATGTGTTGTTTAAGCTCAGTAGATGTGCTTCTGAGAGCCTTAAGGCTATGCTCAGGTAGTGATGATGCTTACGATTGGTTATCGTGCGATGTCGATATGATGATAGAATACTTGCCCATATGTTGAGGGTGATGAATGACTTGAAGGGAGGTCTTCTCAAGGCATGATTTCGAGATTTTAGCATTTTAGTTTTGGCAGAGGAAAGGCATTTGGATTATGAATGGTCCGGTTGGGGTTGATAAAGTAGTAAGACTTGGTGTTTTCAATAAAGGTGGAGTATTCACCTGTGATGTGTTATCGTCGTCCTTGATCGAATGGAATGTGTTAAGTATGTCGGTGCTATGGTTTCTTCGGTTGTATTGGGTCAGAGTGTTGTGAAGTAGTATTGAAGAAGTGGCTGTCAGGGACCGTGAGGTGCGGTGGTTCGGTACTGGATAAGTGTTGATAATGAAGGCAGCTCGAGATAAATGATCTTCGGAGAGTTTGAAGTCATGGTGAACTGCTGGTTTAAGAGCTGCAAAGAACGATATTGAATCGAGGCAGCATACGACGAAGGAATACATGTGAGAAGTGTCAGGCGGCGGCTAAATTTCTAAAAGTCCAGGTGTAAGGAACGGAAGGCAGGCGGTTGTTTAAAGGAATGAGTTTAACAAGTGGAAGAGTGGAAGCGTAGCCCAGGAGTTCAGTGGTAAGACAGCTGCCTATATTGAGGGAAAGTTTGAGCGTTTTGGTGGATGGTGATTGGGTCCACGAGCTTAAGTGAAATGTGGGTTATTTCGGCGGAAGTTTGGATACAAACATGGAGGATTTGTTAGGAATGAAGAAGGACGTAATGTGGCGGTGAATTTGAAGATGTTGTAGCGCATTTAGTAGATGTCCATGAGGAGCGGACGGACTGGTAAAGTTGGTGATTTCCATAGGTGGGTTGTCTCCTGTGAATTGGTTAGCGGTTGCATGGTTGACAAGTTTCTGTGAGGGAATGCTAACAGGGAAATTCGGAAGAATTGGACGGATTGGTTAAGCAAAATCATGCTAACAAAGGGAAAAGGATCTCGGCAGGGTCTAGAGTGGTGCAAGGAGTAGCTTCGGGCTAAGTGGGGGAGTCCCACCACCTGCAGTTGGGTTGAAGGATTGTTTTCTCATGAGATCGCGGATTGTCGGCGTGTTGGCAAGTTATTTCAGCTAAGGGAAAGGAGTAAAATGGTGATTGCGCGTGGAATTTGATGAATGTGTGTAAAAGTTGGCCCTGTGGGACCAGGGTTAGGCTTTGAAAGATTCAGAATTTACGCTTAAGGTATAGGCGAGTTGCAAGGGTAGTGACTCAGTCACGTGATTCATTGAAAAAGGTGTTCATGTGCTAGAAGATCCTTGGAGTTGATTGTATTCGGGGCCAGTAAGAGTGGGTGACTCTCAATAGTGGTCCTAGTGAATTCAAAAGTTAAGAACATGGTGTTAGAGGGTTAAAGGCAGCAGTATGATTAAGAATTTAGCTTTTGCAGCGTAATTTCAGAGAGAGGAAAAATTGTTGGAGTGCTCCATGTTATTTTCAGCGTGCAGGATAGTATTGGAGGAGTGGGAAAAATAAACTCCGGGTTGTAGAAAGATTTTCAGGAGGGTATGAGACGGGTTGCGGGATTTAGGCAGCATGGTCTCGTGAATCAAGGTCACTCGGGATAAGTGAGGGTTGAGTTGCTATAAGTTGAAGGAAGTTACTATTATTTCCTGAGGGAATTGAAGATGATTAAAAGAAGATAGATTGATTAGCCATGGTTGAAATGGAACATGTATGGCAGTGATCAGTTTCATTAGTGTAATTAAATTATGCAGGTGGATTGGTCCGGTATGCGCGGGGCTTGTCAGCCGTCGTAATAGATTTCATGTGGGAGCATTCGAGTGTTATGGCCTATCAGGTGTAGGCGGATCCCGGAAGGGTTATGGTGGTTCAGACCACTACTTAAGGAGTTACATGTATTGTGATTGTGAGGATTCACTTGAGTATTGTTATTGTTCTCTTGAATTGAGGTAAGTAAAAGGTTTCTATATGATGAAGTGTTCACTCTATTAGTGGTTCCGGGGTTATGATGAAATTCTTGCACAATCTCATATTAGCGTGTTAGGTGCAGTAAACAGTGTGTAACTGGAAGTAAGGAATCGAGATTGCGGTTCGGTGTTAACAAGGATGTCATGAGCTCGGATGAGCAAGAAAAAAAAAAGTGATTTGAAAAGTTTAGAGTGAGCTTGTGTTATCTGCAGTGTCACCTAAGATCGATATTCGGTGAAAGAGGCTTTGTACCCTGGTTATGGGTTCTTGATTTGTTTTACAGCGTTAGTGTGGCCAGTGGTGGATGTGCAGATTTGCTACCTTGTGTGGAAGGTCGTGGGAGCATGACCACGGGAAGATCGTATGCGTGTGACATGTAGTCACTTAATGGATTGAAGATTTGGACTGAGTATGAAGAAGTGTAATATTGCTTATTTGAGAATTTATGCCTGGAAGGCGTTTGGTTTATTTGGTTGTGGTTATGGGGTGTTTTTCTCGTCTATGATGGTTGTTCTTGCGTATTATGAGAGGAAGTGGGTTATTACGGACCAGGTCAAGCTATCAGCCTAGTTCATTGCGAGAAGAATCGGTTTTAAGTGTATGAATGGATTTAAACAGGATTATGGGATTCATGTGAGGCAGGTGTGTTCATCTCAGTATAGCGCTCCTCAAGGAGGGGTGTTGGAATATCAGGTGATTGTTCCGTCTTCGTCAAATTCATCTAATATTATGATTGTGCCATGTGGGTTGTGAAACGGCTTGATAATTTCTTATGTGTTGAGGTACCGCCTAGTGATGATGATGTTGTGTGTGTGTGTGTCTCTCTCTCTCTCTCTCTCTCTCTCTCTCTATATATATATATATATATATATATATA